>CALYBW010000107.1:0-19955 GCA_944452665.1 Stenoptilia bipunctidactyla
AAAGCTAGGGGGGTGTTTAGGGTCTCGTAAGAAGCCCCTCGGTTAGTTTTAATAATCTATATCAAAATATGAAACCACCTTAGTACATAAAGTTATTGTTATACACAAAGAAAGTGTTTGTCAATTTAAGTTGTACGGGTGATCTATGTAAAAATCTGAAAAACGTGAAAAATAGGAAAACCTTGCTGAAACTACCAATAAAACAAAAAGAACGAGAATAGTAACAAGATTTTCAGTATTAAAGTGTTTGCGCAATGTACGCAAACAGCCCTTACATCAACTTTCCTAATACCGTTTTTCTTAATAACTTTTTTGTTTTCAGGCGGATTTGGAGGTTCGACCACTCTGAAGGAATGGGACGACGAGCTGGACAATAATAATGAATAAAAACTAGGGGTAAGTATAGAAATTTAAAAACTTTTAGAACAAACTTTTGATTTTACGCTGATTTACAAGTATTACTAGGGATGTTTTGTGAAAAACTGAAACTAAATGAAAAGCTAGGGGGGTGTTTAGGGTCTCGTAAGAAGCCCCTCGGTTAGTTTTAATAATCTATATCAAAATATGAAACCACCTTAGTACATAAAGTTATTGTTATACACAAAGAAAGTGTTTGTCAATTTAAGTTGTACGGGTGATCTATGTAAAAATCTGAAAAACGTGAAAAATAGGAAAACCTTGCTGAAACTACCAATAAAACAAAAAGAACGAGAATAGTAACAAGATTTTCAGTATTAAAGTGTTTGCGCAATGTACGCAAACAGCCCTTACATCAACTTTCCTAATACCGTTTTTCTTAATAACTTTTTTGTTTTCAGGCGGATTTGGAGGTTCGACCACTCTGAAGGAATGGGACGACGAGCTGGACAATAATAATGAATAAAAACTAGGGGTAAGTATAGAAATTTAAAAACTTTTAGAACAAACTTTTGATTTTACGCTGATTTACAAGTATTACTAGGGATGTTTTGTGAAAAACTGAAACTAAATGAAAAGCTAGGGGGGTGTTTAGGGTCTCGTAAGAAGCCCCTCGGTTAGTTTTAATAATCTATATCAAAATATGAAACCACCTTAGTACATAAAGTTATTGTTATACACAAAGAAAGTGTTTGTCAATTTAAGTTGTACGGGTGATCTATGTAAAAATCTGAAAAACGTGAAAAATAGGAAAACCTTGCTGAAACTACCAATAAAACAAAAAGAACGAGAATAGTAACAAGATTTTCAGTATTAAAGTGTTTGCGCAATGTACGCAAACAGCCCTTACATCAACTTTCCTAATACCGTTTTTCTTAATAACTTTTTTGTTTTCAGGCGGATTTGGAGGTTCGACCACTCTGAAGGAATGGGACGACGAGCTGGACAATAATAATGAATAAAAACTAGGGGTAAGTATAGAAATTTAAAAACTTTTAGAACAAACTTTTGATTTTACGCTGATTTACAAGTATTACTAGGGATGTTTTGTGAAAAACTGAAACTAAATGAAAAGCTAGGGGGGTGTTTAGGGTCTCGTAAGAAGCCCCTCGGTTAGTTTTAATAATCTATATCAAAATATGAAACCACCTTAGTACATAAAGTTATTGTTATACACAAAGAAAGTGTTTGTCAATTTAAGTTGTACGGGTGATCTATGTAAAAATCTGAAAAACGTGAAAAATAGGAAAACCTTGCTGAAACTACCAATAAAACAAAAAGAACGAGAATAGTAACAAGATTTTCAGTATTAAAGTGTTTGCGCAATGTACGCAAACAGCCCTTACATCAACTTTCCTAATACCGTTTTTCTTAATAACTTTTTTGTTTTCAGGCGGATTTGGAGGTTCGACCACTCTGAAGGAATGGGACGACGAGCTGGACAATAATAATGAATAAAAACTAGGGGTAAGTATAGAAATTTAAAAACTTTTAGAACAAACTTTTGATTTTACGCTGATTTACAAGTATTACTAGGGATGTTTTGTGAAAAACTGAAACTAAATGAAAAGCTAGGGGGGTGTTTAGGGTCTCGTAAGAAGCCCCTCGGTTAGTTTTAATAATCTATATCAAAATATGAAACCACCTTAGTACATAAAGTTATTGTTATACACAAAGAAAGTGTTTGTCAATTTAAGTTGTACGGGTGATCTATGTAAAAATCTGAAAAACGTGAAAAATAGGAAAACCTTGCTGAAACTACCAATAAAACAAAAAGAACGAGAATAGTAACAAGATTTTCAGTATTAAAGTGTTTGCGCAATGTACGCAAACAGCCCTTACATCAACTTTCCTAATACCGTTTTTCTTAATAACTTTTTTGTTTTCAGGCGGATTTGGAGGTTCGACCACTCTGAAGGAATGGGACGACGAGCTGGACAATAATAATGAATAAAAACTAGGGGTAAGTATAGAAATTTAAAAACTTTTAGAACAAACTTTTGATTTTACGCTGATTTACAAGTATTACTAGGGATGTTTTGTGAAAAACTGAAACTAAATGAAAAGCTAGGGGGGTGTTTAGGGTCTCGTAAGAAGCCCCTCGGTTAGTTTTAATAATCTATATCAAAATATGAAACCACCTTAGTACATAAAGTTATTGTTATACACAAAGAAAGTGTTTGTCAATTTAAGTTGTACGGGTGATCTATGTAAAAATCTGAAAAACGTGAAAAATAGGAAAACCTTGCTGAAACTACCAATAAAACAAAAAGAACGAGAATAGTAACAAGATTTTCAGTATTAAAGTGTTTGCGCAATGTACGCAAACAGCCCTTACATCAACTTTCCTAATACCGTTTTTCTTAATAACTTTTTTGTTTTCAGGCGGATTTGGAGGTTCGACCACTCTGAAGGAATGGGACGACGAGCTGGACAATAATAATGAATAAAAACTAGGGGTAAGTATAGAAATTTAAAAACTTTTAGAACAAACTTTTGATTTTACGCTGATTTACAAGTATTACTAGGGATGTTTTGTGAAAAACTGAAACTAAATGAAAAGCTAGGGGGGTGTTTAGGGTCTCGTAAGAAGCCCCTCGGTTAGTTTTAATAATCTATATCAAAATATGAAACCACCTTAGTACATAAAGTTATTGTTATACACAAAGAAAGTGTTTGTCAATTTAAGTTGTACGGGTGATCTATGTAAAAATCTGAAAAACGTGAAAAATAGGAAAACCTTGCTGAAACTACCAATAAAACAAAAAGAACGAGAATAGTAACAAGATTTTCAGTATTAAAGTGTTTGCGCAATGTACGCAAACAGCCCTTACATCAACTTTCCTAATACCGTTTTTCTTAATAACTTTTTTGTTTTCAGGCGGATTTGGAGGTTCGACCACTCTGAAGGAATGGGACGACGAGCTGGACAATAATAATGAATAAAAACTAGGGGTAAGTATAGAAATTTAAAAACTTTTAGAACAAACTTTTGATTTTACGCTGATTTACAAGTATTACTAGGGATGTTTTGTGAAAAACTGAAACTAAATGAAAAGCTAGGGGGGTGTTTAGGGTCTCGTAAGAAGCCCCTCGGTTAGTTTTAATAATCTATATCAAAATATGAAACCACCTTAGTACATAAAGTTATTGTTATACACAAAGAAAGTGTTTGTCAATTTAAGTTGTACGGGTGATCTATGTAAAAATCTGAAAAACGTGAAAAATAGGAAAACCTTGCTGAAACTACCAATAAAACAAAAAGAACGAGAATAGTAACAAGATTTTCAGTATTAAAGTGTTTGCGCAATGTACGCAAACAGCCCTTACATCAACTTTCCTAATACCGTTTTTCTTAATAACTTTTTTGTTTTCAGGCGGATTTGGAGGTTCGACCACTCTGAAGGAATGGGACGACGAGCTGGACAATAATAATGAATAAAAACTAGGGGTAAGTATAGAAATTTAAAAACTTTTAGAACAAACTTTTGATTTTACGCTGATTTACAAGTATTACTAGGGATGTTTTGTGAAAAACTGAAACTAAATGAAAAGCTAGGGGGGTGTTTAGGGTCTCGTAAGAAGCCCCTCGGTTAGTTTTAATAATCTATATCAAAATATGAAACCACCTTAGTACATAAAGTTATTGTTATACACAAAGAAAGTGTTTGTCAATTTAAGTTGTACGGGTGATCTATGTAAAAATCTGAAAAACGTGAAAAATAGGAAAACCTTGCTGAAACTACCAATAAAACAAAAAGAACGAGAATAGTAACAAGATTTTCAGTATTAAAGTGTTTGCGCAATGTACGCAAACAGCCCTTACATCAACTTTCCTAATACCGTTTTTCTTAATAACTTTTTTGTTTTCAGGCGGATTTGGAGGTTCGACCACTCTGAAGGAATGGGACGACGAGCTGGACAATAATAATGAATAAAAACTAGGGGTAAGTATAGAAATTTAAAAACTTTTAGAACAAACTTTTGATTTTACGCTGATTTACAAGTATTACTAGGGATGTTTTGTGAAAAACTGAAACTAAATGAAAAGCTAGGGGGGTGTTTAGGGTCTCGTAAGAAGCCCCTCGGTTAGTTTTAATAATCTATATCAAAATATGAAACCACCTTAGTACATAAAGTTATTGTTATACACAAAGAAAGTGTTTGTCAATTTAAGTTGTACGGGTGATCTATGTAAAAATCTGAAAAACGTGAAAAATAGGAAAACCTTGCTGAAACTACCAATAAAACAAAAAGAACGAGAATATTAACAAGATTTTCAGTATTAAAGTGTTTGCGCAATGTACGCAAACAGCCCTTACATCAACTTTCCTAATACCGTTTTTCTTAATAACTTTTTTGTTTTCAGGCGGATTTGGAGGTTCGACCACTCTGAAGGAATGGGACGACGAGCTGGACAATAATAATGAATAAAAACTAGGGGTAAGTATAGAAATTTAAAAACTTTTAGAACAAACTTTTGATTTTACGCTGATTTACAAGTATTACTAGGGATGTTTTGTGAAAAACTGAAACTAAATGAAAAGCTAGGGGGGTGTTTAGGGTCTCGTAAGAAGCCCCTCGGTTAGTTTTAATAATCTATATCAAAATATGAAACCACCTTAGTACATAAAGTTATTGTTATACACAAAGAAAGTGTTTGTCAATTTAAGTTGTACGGGTGATCTATGTAAAAATCTGAAAAACGTGAAAAATAGGAAAACCTTGCTGAAACTACCAATAAAACAAAAAGAACGAGAATAGTAACAAGATTTTCAGTATTAAAGTGTTTGCGCAATGTACGCAAACAGCCCTTACATCAACTTTCCTAATACCGTTTTTCTTAATAACTTTTTTGTTTTCAGGCGGATTTGGAGGTTCGACCACTCTGAAGGAATGGGACGACGAGCTGGACAATAATAATGAATAAAAACTAGGGGTAAGTATAGAAATTTAAAAACTTTTAGAACAAACTTTTGATTTTACGCTGATTTACAAGTATTACTAGGGATGTTTTGTGAAAAACTGAAACTAAATGAAAAGCTAGGGGGGTGTTTAGGGTCTCGTAAGAAGCCCCTCGGTTAGTTTTAATAATCTATATCAAAATATGAAACCACCTTAGTACATAAAGTTATTGTTATACACAAAGAAAGTGTTTGTCAATTTAAGTTGTACGGGTGATCTATGTAAAAATCTGAAAAACGTGAAAAATAGGAAAACCTTGCTGAAACTACCAATAAAACAAAAAGAACGAGAATAGTAACAAGATTTTCAGTATTAAAGTGTTTGCGCAATGTACGCAAACAGCCCTTACATCAACTTTCCTAATACCGTTTTTCTTAATAACTTTTTTGTTTTCAGGCGGATTTGGAGGTTCGACCACTCTGAAGGAATGGGACGACGAGCTGGACAATAATAATGAATAAAAACTAGGGGTAAGTATAGAAATTTAAAAACTTTTAGAACAAACTTTTGATTTTACGCTGATTTACAAGTATTACTAGGGATGTTTTGTGAAAAACTGAAACTAAATGAAAAGCTAGGGGGGTGTTTAGGGTCTCGTAAGAAGCCCCTCGGTTAGTTTTAATAATCTATATCAAAATATGAAACCACCTTAGTACATAAAGTTATTGTTATACACAAAGAAAGTGTTTGTCAATTTAAGTTGTACGGGTGATCTATGTAAAAATCTGAAAAACGTGAAAAATAGGAAAACCTTGCTGAAACTACCAATAAAACAAAAAGAACGAGAATAGTAACAAGATTTTCAGTATTAAAGTGTTTGCGCAATGTACGCAAACAGCCCTTACATCAACTTTCCTAATACCGTTTTTCTTAATAACTTTTTTGTTTTCAGGCGGATTTGGAGGTTCGACCACTCTGAAGGAATGGGACGACGAGCTGGACAATAATAATGAATAAAAACTAGGGGTAAGTATAGAAATTTAAAAACTTTTAGAACAAACTTTTGATTTTACGCTGATTTACAAGTATTACTAGGGATGTTTTGTGAAAAACTGAAACTAAATGAAAAGCTAGGGGGATGTTTAGGGTCTCGTAAGAAGCCCCTCGGTTAGTTTTAATAATCTATATCAAAATATGAAACCACCTTAGTACATAAAGTTATTGTTATACACAAAGAAAGTGTTTGTCAATTTAAGTTGTACGGGTGATCTATGTAAAAATCTGAAAAACGTGAAAAATAGGAAAACCTTGCTGAAACTACCAATAAAACAAAAAGAACGAGAATAGTAACAAGATTTTCAGTATTAAAGTGTTTGCGCAATGTACGCAAACAGCCCTTACATCAACTTTCCTAATACCGTTTTTCTTAATAACTTTTTTGTTTTCAGGCGGATTTGGAGGTTCGACCACTCTGAAGGAATGGGACGACGAGCTGGACAATAATAATGAATAAAAACTAGGGGTAAGTATAGAAATTTAAAAACTTTTAGAACAAACTTTTGATTTTACGCTGATTTACAAGTATTACTAGGGATGTTTTGTGAAAAACTGAAACTAAATGAAAAGCTAGGGGGGTGTTTAGGGTCTCGTAAGAAGCCCCTCGGTTAGTTTTAATAATCTATATCAAAATATGAAACCACCTTAGTACATAAAGTTATTGTTATACACAAAGAAAGTGTTTGTCAATTTAAGTTGTACGGGTGATCTATGTAAAAATCTGAAAAACGTGAAAAATAGGAAAACCTTGCTGAAACTACCAATAAAACAAAAAGAACGAGAATAGTAACAAGATTTTCAGTATTAAAGTGTTTGCGCAATGTACGCAAACAGCCCTTACATCAACTTTCCTAATACCGTTTTTCTTAATAACTTTTTTGTTTTCAGGCGGATTTGGAGGTTCGACCACTCTGAAGGAATGGGACGACGAGCTGGACAATAATAATGAATAAAAACTAGGGGTAAGTATAGAAATTTAAAAACTTTTAGAACAAACTTTTGATTTTACGCTGATTTACAAGTATTACTAGGGATGTTTTGTGAAAAACTGAAACTAAATGAAAAGCTAGGGGGGTGTTTAGGGTCTCGTAAGAAGCCCCTCGGTTAGTTTTAATAATCTATATCAAAATATGAAACCACCTTAGTACATAAAGTTATTGTTATACACAAAGAAAGTGTTTGTCAATTTAAGTTGTACGGGTGATCTATGTAAAAATCTGAAAAACGTGAAAAATAGGAAAACCTTGCTGAAACTACCAATAAAACAAAAAGAACGAGAATAGTAACAAGATTTTCAGTATTAAAGTGTTTGCGCAATGTACGCAAACAGCCCTTACATCAACTTTCCTAATACCGTTTTTCTTAATAACTTTTTTGTTTTCAGGCGGATTTGGAGGTTCGACCACTCTGAAGGAATGGGACGACGAGCTGGACAATAATAATGAATAAAAACTAGGGGTAAGTATAGAAATTTAAAAACTTTTAGAACAAACTTTTGATTTTACGCTGATTTACAAGTATTACTAGGGATGTTTTGTGAAAAACTGAAACTAAATGAAAAGCTAGGGGGGTGTTTAGGGTCTCGTAAGAAGCCCCTCGGTTAGTTTTAATAATCTATATCAAAATATGAAACCACCTTAGTACATAAAGTTATTGTTATACACAAAGAAAGTGTTTGTCAATTTAAGTTGTACGGGTGATCTATGTAAAAATCTGAAAAACGTGAAAAATAGGAAAACCTTGCTGAAACTACCAATAAAACAAAAAGAACGAGAATAGTAACAAGATTTTCAGTATTAAAGTGTTTGCGCAATGTACGCAAACAGCCCTTACATCAACTTTCCTAATACCGTTTTTCTTAGTAACTTTTTTGTTTTCAGGCGGATTTGGAGGTTCGACCACTCTGAAGGAATGGGACGACGAGCTGGACAATAATAATGAATAAAAAGTAGGGGTAAGTATAGAAATTTAAAAACTTTTAGAACAAACTTTTGATTTTACGCTGATTTACAAGTATTACTAGGGATGTTTTGTGAAAAACTGAAACTAAATGAAAAGCTAGGGGGGTGTTTAGGGTCTCGTAAGAAGCCCCTCGGTTAGTTTTAATAATCTATATCAAAATATGAAACCACCTTAGTACATAAAGTTATTGTTATACACAAAGAAAGTGTTTGTCAATTTAAGTTGTACGGGTGATCTATGTAAAAATCTGAAAAACGTGAAAAATAGGAAAACCTTGCTGAAACTACCAATAAAACAAAAAGAACGAGAATAGTAACAAGATTTTCAGTATTAAAGTGTTTGCGCAATGTACGCAAACAGCCCTTACATCAACTTTCCTAATACCGTTTTTCTTAATAACTTTTTTGTTTTCAGGCGGATTTGGAGGTTCGACCACTCTGAAGGAATGGGACGACGAGCTGGACAATAATAATGAATAAAAACTAGGGGTAAGTATAGAAATTTAAAAACTTTTAGAACAAACTTTTGATTTTACGCTGATTTACAAGTATTACTAGGGATGTTTTGTGAAAAACTGAAACTAAATGAAAAGCTAGGGGGGTGTTTAGGGTCTCGTAAGAAGCCCCTCGGTTAGTTTTAATAATCTATATCAAAATATGAAACCACCTTAGTACATAAAGTTATTGTTATACACAAAGAAAGTGTTTGTCAATTTAAGTTGTACGGGTGATCTATGTAAAAATCTGAAAAACGTGAAAAATAGGAAAACCTTGCTGAAACTACCAATAAAACAAAAAGAACGAGAATAGTAACAAGATTTTCAGTATTAAAGTGTTTGCGCAATGTACGCAAACAGCCCTTACATCAACTTTCCTAATACCGTTTTTCTTAATAACTTTTTTGTTTTCAGGCGGATTTGGAGGTTCGACCACTCTGAAGGAATGGGACGACGAGCTGGACAATAATAATGAATAAAAACTAGGGGTAAGTATAGAAATTTAAAAACTTTTAGAACAAACTTTTGATTTTACGCTGATTTACAAGTATTACTAGGGATGATTTGTGAAAAACTGAAACTAAATGAAAAGCTAGGGGGGTGTTTAGGGTCTCGTAAGAAGCCCCTCGGTTAGTTTTAATAATCTATATCAAAATATGAAACCACCTTAGTACATAAAGTTATTGTTATACACAAAGAAAGTGTTTGTCAATTTAAGTTGTACGGGTGATCTATGTAAAAATCTGAAAAACGTGAAAAATAGGAAAACCTTGCTGAAACTACCAATAAAACAAAAAGAACGAGAATAGTAACAAGATTTTCAGTATTAAAGTGTTTGCGCAATGTACGCAAACAGCCCTTACATCAACTTTCCTAATACCGTTTTTCTTAATAACTTTTTTGTTTTCAGGCGGATTTGGAGGTTCGACCACTCTGAAGGAATGGGACGACGAGCTGGACAATAATAATGAATAAAAACTAGGGGTAAGTATAGAAATTTTAAAACTTTTAGAACAAACTTTTGATTTTACGCTGATTTACAAGTATTACTAGGGATGTTTTGTGAAAAACTGAAACTAAATGAAAAGCTAGGGGGGTGTTTAGGGTCTCGTAAGAAGCCCCTCGGTTAGTTTTAATAATCTATATCAAAATATGAAACCACCTTAGTACATAAAGTTATTGTTATACACAAAGAAAGTGTTTGTCAATTTAAGTTGTACGGGTGATCTATGTAAAAATCTGAAAAACGTGAAAAATAGGAAAACCTTGCTGAAACTACCAATAAAACAAAAAGAACGAGAATAGTAACAAGATTTTCAGTATTAAAGTGTTTGCGCAATGTACGCAAACAGCCCTTACATCAACTTTCCTAATACCGTTTTTCTTAATAACTTTTTTGTTTTCAGGTGGATTTGGAGGTTCGACCACTCTGAAGGAATGGGACGACGAGCTGGACAATAATAATGAATAAAAACTAGGGGTAAGTATAGAAATTTAAAAACTTTTAGAACAAACTTTTGATTTTACGCTGATTTACAAGTATTACTAGGGATGTTTTGTGAAAAACTGAAACTAAATGAAAAGCTAGGGGGGTGTTTAGGGTCTCGTAAGAAGCCCCTCGGTTAGTTTTAATAATCTATATCAAAATATGAAACCACCTTAGTACATAAAGTTATTGTTATACACAAAGAAAGTGTTTGTCAATTTAAGTTGTACGGGTGATCTATGTAAAAATCTGAAAAACGTGAAAAATAGGAAAACCTTGCTGAAACTACCAATAAAACAAAAAGAACGAGAATAGTAACAAGATTTTCAGTATTAAAGTGTTTGCGCAATGTACGCAAACAGCCCTTACATCAACTTTCCTAATACCGTTTTTCTTAATAACTTTTTTGTTTTCAGGCGGATTTGGAGGTTCGACCACTCTGAAGGAATGGGACGACGAGCTGGACAATAATAATGAATAAAAACTAGGGGTAAGTATAGAAATTTAAAAACTTTTAGAACAAACTTTTGATTTTACGCTGATTTACAAGTATTACTAGGGATGTTTTGTGAAAAACTGAAACTAAATGAAAAGCTAGGGGGGTGTTTAGGGTCTCGTAAGAAGCCCCTCGGTTAGTTTTAATAATCTATATCAAAATATGAAACCACCTTAGTACATAAAGTTATTGTTATACACAAAGAAAGTGTTTGTCAATTTAAGTTGTACGGGTGATCTATGTAAAAATCTGAAAAACGTGAAAAATAGGAAAACCTTGCTGAAACTACCAATAAAACAAAAAGAACGAGAATATTAACAAGATTTTCAGTATTAAAGTGTTTGCGCAATGTACGCAAACAGCCCTTACATCAACTTTCCTAATACCGTTTTTCTTAATAACTTTTTTGTTTTCAGGCGGATTTGGAGGTTCGACCACTCTGAAGGAATGGGACGACGAGCTGGACAATAATAATGAATAAAAACTAGGGGTAAGTATAGAAATTTAAAAACTTTTAGAACAAACTTTTGATTTTACGCTGATTTACAAGTATTACTAGGGATGTTTTGTGAAAAACTGAAACTAAATGAAAAGCTAGGGGGGTGTTTAGGGTCTCGTAAGAAGCCCCTCGGTTAGTTTTAATAATCTATATCAAAATATGAAACCACCTTAGTACATAAAGTTATTGTTATACACAAAGAAAGTGTTTGTCAATTTAAGTTGTACGGGTGATCTATGTAAAAATCTGAAAAACGTGAAAAATAGGAAAACCTTGCTGAAACTACCAATAAAACAAAAAGAACGAGAATAGTAACAAGATTTTCAGTATTAAAGTGTTTGCGCAATGTACGCAAACAGCCCTTACATCAACTTTCCTAATACCGTTTTTCTTAATAACTTTTTTGTTTTCAGGCGGATTTGGAGGTTCGACCACTCTGAAGGAATGGGACGACGAGCTGGACAATAATAATGAATAAAAACTAGGGGTAAGTATAGAAATTTAAAAACTTTTAGAACAAACTTTTGATTTTACGCTGATTTACAAGTATTACTAGGGATGTTTTGTGAAAAACTGAAACTAAATGAAAAGCTAGGGGGGTGTTTAGGGTCTCGTAAGAAGCCCCTCGGTTAGTTTTAATAATCTATATCAAAATATGAAACCACCTTCACTACATAGTATAAAACAAACTCGCTTTCTCTGTCCCTATGTCCCTTTGTATGCTTAAATCTTTGAAACTACGCAACGGATTTTGATGCGGTTTTTTTTAATAGATAGAGTGATTCAAGAGGAAGGTTTATATGTATAATAACATCCATTAAATAGTGGAGAAGTACTGTTATTTTTGAGGTTTCTAATGTGATGTCGTAAATAATTACATTTTTTCCGCTTACATTGCAAACGCAGGCTGAACCCTACGAGTTTTATCAAAATAATGTACTAAGTATTGTACACATTGAAAAGTTCTACAGAAAAGTCCGTGATGGTATATGTCTATCTCTTATGGATAACCCACAATAACTTTTTTTTGTCATTTACTTTTTACGACAAATAATGGCTAATTTTCGAAGCGATTTTAACCAATACAGCATTATTCCTTAACCAATTAAATACCTTGAATACATTGTTCATTTAATATAGATCTATATGGCCCTTTACACCGTATGATTTAAGTGAATATTTTCGAAGATATTACAGATTTAAAAATTGCGGGACGTAGCGTTTGCGGCGGTACCGGCCGGCCGCCCGGTGCGGCAAGAGCGTCTATCAGCATTGCACCCGTCGTCCGTGCAAAGCCGGGGCGGGTCGCTAGTAGTACATAAAGTTATTGTTATACACAAAGAAAGTGTTTGTCAATTTAAGTTGTACGGGTGATCTACGTAAAAATCTGAAAAACGTGAAAAATAGGAAAACCTTGCTGAAACTACCAATAAAACAAAAAGAACGAGAATAGTAACAAGATTTTCAGTATTAAAGTGTTTGCGCAATGTACGCAAACAGCCCTTACATCAACTTTCCTAATACCGTTTTTCTTAATAACTTTTTTGTTTTCAGGCGGATTTGGAGGTTCCACCACTCTGAAGGAATGGGACGACGAGCTGGACAATAATAATGAATAAAAACTAGGGGTAAGTATAGAAATTTAAAAACTTTTAGAACAAACTTTTGATTTTACGCTGATTTACAAGTATTACTAGGGATGTTTTGTGAAAAACTGAAACTAAATGAAAAGCTAGGGGGGTGTTTAGGGTCTCGTAAGAAGCCCCTCGGTTAGTTTTAATAATCTATATCAAAATATGAAACCACCTTAGTACATAAAGTTATTGTTATACACAAAGAAAGTGTTTGTCAATTTAAGTTGTACGGGTGATCTATGTAAAAATCTGAAAAACGTGAAAAATAGGAAAACCTTGCTGAAACTACCAATAAAACAAAAAGAACGAGAATAGTAACAAGATTTTCAGTATTAAAGTGTTTGCGCAATGTACGCAAACAGCCCTTACATCAACTTTCCTAATACCGTTTTTCTTAATAACTTTTTTGTTTTCAGGCGGATTTGGAGGTTCGACCACTCTGAAGGAATGGGACGACGAGCTGGACAATAATAATGAATAAAAACTAGGGGTAAGTATAGAAATTTAAAAACTTTTAGAACAAACTTTTGATTTTACGCTGATTTACAAGTATTACTAGGGATGTTTTGTGAAAAACTGAAACTAAATGAAAAGCTAGGGGGGTGTTTAGGGTCTCGTAAGAAGCCCCTCGGTTAGTTTTAATAATCTATATCAAAATATGAAACCACCTTAGTACATAAAGTTATTGTTATACACAAAGAAAGTGTTTGTCAATTTAAGTTGTACGGGTGATCTATGTAAAAATCTGAAAAACGTGAAAAATAGGAAAACCTTGCTGAAACTACCAATAAAACAAAAAGAACGAGAATAGTAACAAGATTTTCAGTATTAAAGTGTTTGCGCAATGTACGCAAACAGCCCTTACATCAACTTTCCTAATACCGTTTTTCTTAATAACTTTTTTGTTTTCAGGCGGATTTGGAGGTTCGACCACTCTGAAGGAATGGGACGACGAGCTGGACAATAATAATGAATAAAAACTAGGGGTAAGTATAGAAATTTAAAAACTTTTAGAACAAACTTTTGATTTTACGCTGATTTACAAGTATTACTAGGGATGTTTTGTGAAAAACTGAAACTAAATGAAAAGCTAGGGGGGTGTTTAGGGTCTCGTAAGAAGCCCCTCGGTTAGTTTTAATAATCTATATCAAAATATGAAACCACCTTAGTACATAAAGTTATTGTTATACACAAAGAAAGTGTTTGTCAATTTAAGTTGTACGGGTGATCTATGTAAAAATCTGAAAAACGTGAAAAATAGGAAAACCTTGCTGAAACTACCAATAAAACAAAAAGAACGAGAATAGTAACAAGATTTTCAGTATTAAAGTGTTTGCGCAATGTACGCAAACAGCCCTTACATCAACTTTCCTAATACCGTTTTTCTTAATAACTTTTTTGTTTTCAGGCGGATTTGGAGGTTCGACCACTCTGAAGGAATGGGACGACGAGCTGGACAATAATAATGAATAAAAACTAGGGGTAAGTATAGAAATTTAAAAACTTTTAGAACAAACTTTTGATTTTACGCTGATTTACAAGTATTACTAGGGATGTTTTGTGAAAAACTGAAACTAAATGAAAAGCTAGGGGGGTGTTTAGGGTCTCGTAAGAAGCCCCTCGGTTAGTTTTAATAATCTATATCAAAATATGAAACCACCTTAGTACATAAAGTTATTGTTATACACAAAGAAAGTGTTTGTCAATTTAAGTTGTACGGGTGATCTATGTAAAAATCTGAAAAACGTGAAAAATAGGAAAACCTTGCTGAAACTACCAATAAAACAAAAAGAACGAGAATAGTAACAAGATTTTCAGTATTAAAGTGTTTGCGCAATGTACGCAAACAGCCCTTACATCAACTTTCCTAATACCGTTTTTCTTAATAACTTTTTTGTTTTCAGGCGGATTTGGAGGTTCGACCACTCTGAAGGAATGGGACGACGAGCTGGACAATAATAATGAATAAAAACTAGGGGTAAGTATAGAAATTTAAAAACTTTTAGAACAAACTTTTGATTTTACGCTGATTTACAAGTATTACTAGGGATGTTTTGTGAAAAACTGAAACTAAATGAAAAGCTAGGGGGGTGTTTAGGGTCTCTTAAGAAGCCCCTCGGTTAGTTTTAATAATCTATATCAAAATATGAAACCACCTTAGTACATAAAGTTATTGTTATACACAAAGAAAGTGTTTGTCAATTTAAGTTGTACGGGTGATCTATGTAAAAATCTGAAAAACGTGAAAAATAGGAAAACCTTGCTGAAACTACCAATAAAACAAAAAGAACGAGAATAGTAACAAGATTTTCAGTATTAAAGTGTTTGCGCAATGTACGCAAACAGCCCTTACATCAACTTTCCTAATACCGTTTTTCTTAATAACTTTTTTGTTTTCAGGCGGATTTGGAGGTTCGACCACTCTGAAGGAATGGGACGACGAGCTGGACAATAATAATGAATAAAAACTAGGGGTAAGTATAGAAATTTAAAAACTTTTAGAACAAACTTTTGATTTTACGCTGATTTACAAGTATTACTAGGGATGTTTTGTGAAAAACTGAAACTAAATGAAAAGCTAGGGGGGTGTTTAGGGTCTCGTAAGAAGCCCCTCGGTTAGTTTTAATAATCTATATCAAAATATGAAACCACCTTAGTACATAAAGTTATTGTTATACACAAAGAAAGTGTTTGTCAATTTAAGTTGTACGGGTGATCTATGTAAAAATCTGAAAAACGTGAAAAATAGGAAAACCTTGCTGAAACTACCAATAAAACAAAAAGAACGAGAATAGTAACAAGATTTTCAGTATTAAAGTGTTTGCGCAATGTACGCAAACAGCCCTTACATCAACTTTCCTAATACCGTTTTTCTTAATAACTTTTTTGTTTTCAGGCGGATTTGGAGGTTCGACCACTCTGAAGGAATGGGACGACGAGCTGGACAATAATAATGAATAAAAACTAGGGGTAAGTATAGAAATTTAAAAACTTTTAGAACAAACTTTTGATTTTACGCTGATTTACAAGTATTACTAGGGATGTTTTGTGAAAAACTGAAACTAAATGAAAAGCTAGGGGGGTGTTTAGGGTCTCGTAAGAAGCCCCTCGGTTAGTTTTAATAATCTATATCAAAATATGAAACCACCTTAGTACATAAAGTTATTGTTATACACAAAGAAAGTGTTTGTCAATTTAAGTTGTACGGGTGATCTATGTAAAAATCTGAAAAACGTGAAAAATAGGAAAACCTTGCTGAAACTACCAATAAAACAAAAAGAACGAGAATAGTAACAAGATTTTCAGTATTAAAGTGTTTGCGCAATGTACGCAAACAGCCCTTACATCAACTTTCCTAATACCGTTTTTCTTAATAACTTTTTTGTTTTCAGGCGGATTTGGAGGTTCGACCACTCTGAAGGAATGGGACGACGAGCTGGACAATAATAATGAATAAAAACTAGGGGTAAGTATAGAAATTTAAAAACTTTTAGAACAAACTTTTGATTTTACGCTGATTTACAAGTATTACTAGGGATGTTTTGTGAAAAACTGAAACTAAATGAAAAGCTAGGGGGGTGTTTAGGGTCTCGTAAGAAGCCCCTCGGTTAGTTTTAATAATCTATATCAAAATATGAAACCACCTTAGTACATAAAGTTATTGTTATACACAAAGAAAGTGTTTGTCAATTTAAGTTGTACGGGTGATCTAGGTATGTAAAAATCTGAAAAACGTGAAAAATAGGAAAACCTTGCTGAAACTACCAATAAAACAAAAAGAACGAGAATAGTAACAAGATTTTCAGTATTAAAGTGTTTGCGCAATGTACGCAAACAGCCCTTACATCAACTTTCCTAATACCGTTTTTCTTAATAACTTTTTTGTTTTCAGGCGGATTTGGAGGTTCGACCACTCTGAAGGAATGGGACGACGAGCTGGACAATAATAATGAATAAAAACTAGGGGTAAGTATAGAAATTTAAAAACTTTTAGAACAAACTTTTGATTTTACGCTGATTTACAAGTATTACTAGGGATGTTTTGTGAAAAACTGAAACTAAATGAAAAGCTAGGGGGGTGTTTAGGGTCTCGTAAGAAGCCCCTCGGTTAGTTTTAATAATCTATATCAAAATATGAAACCACCTTAGTACATAAAGTTATTGTTATACACAAAGAAAGTGTTTGTCAATTTAAGTTGTACGGGTGATCTATGTAAAAATCTGAAAAACGTGAAAAATAGGAAAACCTTGCTGAAACTACCAATAAAACAAAAAGAACGAGAATAGTAACAAGATTTTCAGCATTAAAGTGTTTGCGCAATGTACGCAAACAGCCCTTACATCAACTTTCCTAATACCGTTTTTCTTAATAACTTTTTTGTTTTCAGGCGGATTTGGAGGTTCGACCACTCTGAAGGAATGGGACGACGAGCTGGACAATAATAATGAATAAAAACTAGGGGTAAGTATAGAAATTTAAAAACTTTTAGAACAAACTTTTGATTTTACGCTGATTTACAAGTATTACTAGGGATGTTTTGTGAAAAACTGAAACTAAATGAAAAGCTAGGGGGGTGTTTAGGGTCTCGTAAGAAGCCCCTCGGTTAGTTTTAATAATCTATATCAAAATATGAAACCACCTTAGTACATAAAGTTATTGTTATACACAAAGAAAGTGTTTGTCAATTTAAGTTGTACGGGTGATCTATGTAAAAATCTGAAAAACGTGAAAAATAGGAAAACCTTGCTGAAACTACCAATAAAACAAAAAGAACGAGAATAGTAACAAGATTTTCAGTATTAAAGTGTTTGCGCAATGTACGCAAACAGCCCTTACATCAACTTTCCTAATACCGTTTTTCTTAATAACTTTTTTGTTTTCAGGCGGATTTGGAGGTTCGACCACTCTGAAGGAATGGGACGACGAGCTGGACAATAATAATGAATAAAAACTAGGGGTAAGTATAGAAATTTAAAAACTTTTAGAACAAACTTTTGATTTTACGCTGATTTACAAGTATTACTAGGGATGTTTTGTGAAAAACTGAAACTAAATGAAAAGCTAGGGGGGTGTTTAGGGTCTCGTAAGAAGCCCTTCGGTTAGTTTTAATAATCTATATCAAAATATGAAACCACCTTAGTACATAAAGTTATTGTTATACACAAAGAAAGTGTTTGTCAATTTAAGTTGTACGGGTGATCTATGTAAAAATCTGAAAAACGTGAAAAATAGGAAAACCTTGCTGAAACTACCAATAAAACAAAAAGAACGAGAATAGTAACAAGATTTTCAGTATTAAAGTGTTTGCGCAATGTACGCAAACAGCCCTTACATCAACTTTCCTAATACCGTTTTTCTTAATAACTTTTTTGTTTTCAGGCGGATTTGGAGGTTCGACCACTCTGAAGGAATGGGACGACGAGCTGGACAATAATAATGAATAAAAACTAGGGGTAAGTATAGAAATTTAAAAACTTTTAGAACAAACTTTTGATTTTACGCTGATTTACAAGTATTACTAGGGATGTTTTGTGAAAAACTGAAACTAAATGAAAAGCTAGGGGGGTGTTTAGGGTCTCGTAAGAAGCCCCTCGGTTAGTTTTAATAATCTATATCAAAATATGAAACCACCTTAGTACATAAAGTTATTGTTATACACAAAGAAAGTGTTTGTCAATTTAAGTTGTACGGGTGATCTATGTAAAAATCTGAAAAACGTGAAAAATAGGAAAACCTTGCTGAAACTACCAATAAAACAAAAAGAACGAGAATAGTAACAAGATTTTCAGTATTAAAGTGTTTGCGCAATGTACGCAAACAGCCCTTACATCAACTTTCCTAATACCGTTTTTCTTAATAACTTTTTTGTTTTCAGGCGGATTTGGAGGTTCGACCACTCTGAAGGAATGGGACGACGAGCTGGACAATAATAATGAATAAAAACTAGGGGTAAGCATAGAAATTTAAAAACTTTTAGAACAAACTTTTGATTTTACGCTGATTTACAAGTATTACTAGGGATGTTTTGTGAAAAACTGAAACTAAATGAAAAGCTAGGGGGGTGTTTAGGGTCTCGTAAGAAGCCCCTCGGTTAGTTTTAATAATCTATATCAAAATATGAAACCACCTTAGTACATAAAGTTATTGTTATACACAAAGAAAGTGTTTGTCAATTTAAGTTGTACGGGTGATCTATGTAAAAATCTGAAAAACGTGAAAAATAGGAAAACCTTGCTGAAACTACCAATAAAACAAAAAGAACGAGAATAGTAACAAGATTTTCAGTATTAAAGTGTTTGCGCAATGTACGCAAACAGCCCTTACATCAACTTTCCTAATACCGTTTTTCTTAATAACTTTTTTGTTTTCAGGCGGATTTGGAGGTTCGACCACTCTGAAGGAATGGGACGACGAGCTGGACAATAATAATGAATAAAAACTAGGGGTAAGTATAGAAATTTAAAAACTTTTAGAACAAACTTTTGATTTTACGCTGATTTACAAGTATTACTAGGGATGTTTTGTGAAAAACTGAAACTAAATGAAAAGCTAGGGGGGTGTTTAGGGTCTCGTAAGAAGCCCCTCGGTTAGTTTTAATAATCTATATCAAAATATGAAACCACCTTAGTACATAAAGTTATTGTTATACACAAAGAAAGTGTTTGTCAATTTAAGTTGTACGGGTGATCTATGTAAAAATCTGAAAAACGTGAAAAATAGGAAAACCTTGCTGAAACTACCAATAAAACAAAAAGAACGAGAATAGTAACAAGATTTTCAGTATTAAAGTGTTTGCGCAATGTACGCAAACAGCCCTTACATCAACTTTCCTAATACCGTTTTTCTTAATAACTTTTTTGTTTTCAGGCGGATTTGGAGGTTCGACCACTCTGAAGGAATGGGACGACGAGCTGGACAATAATAATGAATAAAAATTAGGGGTAAGTATAGAAATTTAAAAACTTTTAGAACAAACTTTTGATTTTACGCTGATTTACAAGTA
>CALYBW010000109.1:0-183658 GCA_944452665.1 Stenoptilia bipunctidactyla
GTCTGGGCTATACGAGTTGTAGGTACGCGATAAGATTAACTTGACTGTGATGGCTGATCAGGTATATGGCGCTTCGACGTCCGCAAAAATAAAGGGTCACCGTCACCATGAAAACAGCTGGTAAGTATCTTTAAGAAATCATGAACTAAACTTCTCTTGCCTATGAAATTAAACCAAGAGAAGATATGCGGACTAAGTACATGCAAGTTTTTATTTCACATTTTATCCTGCAATGGCAGCATATTTATTTTCAAAAAAATAAAATGTATTTTCGATTTGCGATTCCTTTTTTCAAATTTGACTTTGTTTGAATTATGTATAAATAATGAAATTGATTGTTCATTATTTAATTCGAGTAATTTGCATAAAATCATGCCTCTAAGTATGGAAGAATGCACCAGAATCATCAGCATGCTGGAGCTTGGACTGAGCCAGCACAGAGTGGCCAGATACAGAGGTGTGACGCTTTCCACGGCCCAAAGAGTGCTGAGAAGATATGAAGAAACTGGACAAAATCTAAGAAGACCAGAAAACGGTCGTCAAAGGTGTACAACAGCCAGAAAAGATCACTTTATCGTCACGACTTCACTACGGAATCGATATCTAACAGCAGTTGCGATCCAACACCATCTGTTACCCTCCAGAAGCGATTATGTTAGTGATGATACAGTAAGAAGACGCCTGGCAGAGAATCGAACCTGTCACCAAACAGACCAGCCCAGGGTCCAAAACTTGAACTTCATCATAAAATTGCAAGAGTGCGTTTTGCGACGGTACACGCTACTTGGAGCGAAGAAGATTGGGCACGTGTATTGTTAACGGACGAATCGTTTTTCACGTTTTCCCAATTCGCTTTATACGTCAACGACAGAAAGGACAGGGTGTATCGACGTCCTGAAGATGTTTTGTTCAAGCATGTTTTAAGGAAACGGTCTCCTATGTCGGCGGGTCCCTCCACGTATGTACCTACCGGCATTTGTTCAGAAGGACGAACAGACCTTATTTTAAATGGCAACCTAACTACAGAAAGGTACATAATGGAAATTCTGAATGAACATGCAGGTCCATTCCTTACCCGGGCGCCAGACTTAGCTTCAAAGATTTGCACAAATGTTTGACGACTTTGCAAAGTCATTTGAACACATATTGACGTAACCTGCCAGACTTGCTTCGCAAACACTTTTCTCCACAGTATGCTAGTAGACAACAAACAAGATGGACAACGATTTTGTAGACTCGGTTAGCCTGTATTATTTGTGTGCATGTAATTATATTTTTTTTATTTGTTATTTTTCGGGTTCCATGTACATAGTTGCCCCTGTAACAACTCTACAAATTCCAGAACGCACTCGCTGCCCCAGTCCATTATATGGCCGCATGCAGTGTAACATGCACACAACCGTCCCGCTCAACAACGCTCGAGCAACTGGACACTGAACAAGTGTGGCAAGGCACGCAAACATTTGAACAAATTCAACTTTGATTGAATGCTTTGATGTGTAGAAAAAGACCGACTCTGGATGGCAAAGTGCAAAGCTTTGTGCAAACGTTGAATACATATGCAAAGTCCAGCGCCACACATTTGTTCAAATATTTGTTCAAACATTTGAAGCTAAGTCTGGCGCCGGCCTTACAAATATGGGTGTTTAGAGGTCCAAAAAAGGTCATAATAATACTGCCGTATCCAAGGTCGAATTCATATATTTCGAAAAACAGCTTGAACCCTATTGAATGATTTGTAACACTAACTGCGCGATTTAACTTGACTTATACGCCATCTATTATCTATTTTGAGAACTTATAACTAAATATGCTATATCTTTGTTTGAGGTTGGACAATGGGCGATAATTCACTTTTTATGCACGATAATGCTCGCCCTCATATAGCATATCGAGGCTGCGCTCATCGTCGCACCTAACCGTACCGACTAACCTTGGCAAAACTATTTTGCCCTGAAATCGGGTTATATTTTCCGGTGGCCGGTAACATATAGGTACATCGCGCTAAGTATCTAGTCCTCTCTGAAGACGCGAAACGCCTTGCATGCAACAGATAATATAAGTAAAAAGGTACTCTAACAGGGTATGCTGAGATCCACTATAGTAGACCACCATTTTCATTTTTGATACCTCATTTTTTTAGCTCACGTTGCCCCCTTGCAGGTCTTGTTAGCCCACTTTGGGAATCACTGCTTTAGAACTTATATACCTACATTGTGACTTCGTATTTCGATGTTCAGAATTGGAATCGTTCCTGTTCAGATTGAAAAAGTGTACCAATCGATAGATAGAAACAGACATTAGCTCAACAGTATAGTTCCCAAGCCTTAAAGGCAAAGGGACACAAGTTTGCACGGTGCGGGGATCGAACCAGCAACCACTGTCGTTTCAGGCAGTCCATGTAACATCACCAACATGAATTTGTATCTTGAAAATGAAGCGTAGCCTTTACTACCTTCACTATTTTTAACGCACACACTTTTTGATGATCTCCGTGATGCAGGGGTATAGAAGCTGCTGCACCAATCGTGAGGTTTATAATACCCCACCATCCATGGATAAGCGTGTCGTAAAAGCAACTAATCGGAGTGGCTCCCACTTGGTGGTAGTACCCCTTTAGATTCCACCTAACTAGTTACAACCCTACATACAGGGTGTGGCGTAATGAGTGGATAATCCTTTACCGACGGTTGGGGAGCATTGCGGCTGTTCGGAAAATGACAATTTGTATTCAGTAAAAGTGTCACGGTTATCGAGTTTTTGGGCGTTTCTTAAAATTTAATATATTAAGCAATCATTTATCATTTAACCGTGACACTTTTACTAAATACAAATTGTCATTTTCCGAACAGCCGCAATGCCCCCCAAACGTTGGTAAAGGATTATCCACTCATTACGCCACACCCTGTTTAAAATCTGACCTAAAATATTACAGCTCCGGCAGTGGTACATACATACATAACTTCACGCCTGTATCCCTTATAGGGTAGGCAGAACACCAGAGGTCATAAAACCATCTGATGTCGCGTTTGACAAATTTGGAAGCATTATAATAGTGGAAAGAGACTATTGCAGTGACAGGGCGTCAGCCTATCGCCCACAAAAAAAGCCTCCCACACACCTCGGTCCCTTAACTGATTTTTACAGTATGCCCGGGAAGAGAAGCAGCTGGCATATTCTATGTTTTTCTTTCGCTCCCAGTCTAGCATAGAAGTTCTGGAAATAGTATATTTCATTACAAGTGCGGAAAGCCTGTCATTGCAAAGAGTTCCGACAATTGTCTACCCGAGCCGAGGCGCAGCCGAAGCTGAGGGTTGACAGTCGGAACAAGTTGCAATGACGGTTCCGCACGTGTGCTGAACAACTATTTTTAATACAGTTGGGAAAATTTAAGCAATTTGATTATTGTTAAGTTTACTGTACTTTTATTATTTTATTAAATTGCTTCATTTTTTCGCAACTGTATTAAAAATAGTTGTTCAGTACACGTGCGGAACCGTGATTGCAACTTGTTCCGACTGTCAACCCTCACCTTCGGCAGCGCCTCGGCTCGGGTAGACATTTGTCGGAACTCGTTGCAATGACAGGCTTTCCGCACTCGTAATGAAATATACTATTTGATCAGTTTCTACCTAAGCCCTTGTGCTGTCATCTTTGAGTTCATTTTTTCTTACCACTAATCTCATTGAGGTCTACCGCAGGTTAGACCAGCGTGGCTAGCATGCGACCATCGACAACGATACATCGGGTCTTTATATCGTTTTTTTCTTAAGCCGGCGCTACACTTAGCTTCAAATGTTTGAACAAATGTTTGAACAAATGTTTGCACAAATGTGTGGCGCTGGACTTTGCATATGTATTCAACGTTTGCACAAAGCTTTGCACTTTGCCATCCGGTGTCGGTCTTTTTCCACACATCAAAGTGTTCAAAGTTGTATTTGTGCAAATGTTTGCGTGGCTAGCCACACTTGTTCAGTATCCAGTTGCTCGAGCGTTGTCGAGCGGGACGGTTGTGTGCATGTTACACTGCATGCGGCGATATGATGGACTGGGGCAGCGACTGCGTTCTGGAATTTGTAGAGTTGTTACAGGGGCAACTATGTACAAGGAACCCGAAAAATAACAAATAAAAAAAATATAATTACATGCACACAAATAATACAGGCTAACTGAGTCTACAAAATCGTTGTCCATCTTGTTTGTTGTCTACTAGCATACTGTGGAGAAAAGTGTTTGCGAAGCAAGTCTGGCAGGTTACGTCAATATGTGTTCAAATGACTTTGCAAAGTCGTCAAAGATTTGTGCAAATCTTTGAAGCTAAGTGTAGCGCCCGGGTTAGAATATGGCACCTTTGGTTCTGTGAGCTTAATCATGGTATCGAATCGAGTAATTCTATCTATTATGTTAGCTAACATGATAGGATCAAATAATATTTATACCATACCTACTATAAAAAGCCTCTAATTCACTGTTTTCGTGTTTGAATTTGGAACACAAAAATATATCCGATCTCCATTATATGCTTACACAAACTCCTTGCGCTAAGATTCGAAATTCAAACTCTTTGGTGCAAATAAATTCTCAAGATTTGATTGGTCGATATTTGCGACATGGAGTTTGGCATTAAATTAAATAAATATTGTTTCACAAGTTGACCCCCCTAATGATACTATTAAGAAAATTACGCTTTATTTCAGTCATTGCTTTAATTTTAATGTCCATTTCAATTAATGTAACATTTCTTATTTCTTGATTAAATTTCTATTTTCGCTTAAATTATGTCTTTTTCTCGTAGTCATGGTATAAAGCATAGTATGCAACTCCTGAATAAAGTACGAATTTATATCGAGGGCCATGAATCAGTCGTGTCGCTCAGGATTCTAACAGATGATTCTAACATCTTAAATCTTTAGAATCAATCGTCAGAATCCTTCACTTGCTCGTGGCAACTAGCAACACTAAAAAGTGTACTTTATACTTTATCTATGCCAAATATGACAATTATATGTCAAACTCTCTCTCTGTCCGGTAACTATAAGAATTACACGTATCGTCCCAATGCTCTGCAATTTTAATTATCTCCCGCAGCGAGTCGTGACTCATCTACGGCCCTCGCTTTAAATCCGTCCTTTATTCACTAGTTGCTTAATATACTATTATTATCTTGTTGAATCGAGTCTTTATCGATGGTCGCATGTTCGTCCTGCTGAAATGTGTACAAAAGAAAACAAACGAACTTGCATTTTCTTTATTTACATACTTAGATATTAAGTTAAAAATAAAGTTTGTTCATGCTTGTGTTTTATCATTTTAAGTATCAATTAAAGGTAATCTAAAAACCGGTACTTTACTATAAATGTTCTAATTTGTTTTGGCCTGAGATTGACTATGATAGCATGTGCTGTTTTACTCGTGACATTGTAAAGTATACTCTCTGGTTTATCCTTTTTAGATTGAAAACTCTCCTCGAAACTATTATTAAACCGATTTTGGGTTTTCCACTCCCAGCGATCATAATCTGCAACCCAACCATTAGCAGCTAAAAGTGTCTCTCTCACTGAGATTACTTGAATATCTTTAAATAATTTCGTTATGTGCACAGTTCTTATAAGATCCTTCTCTGGAAGTCCCGTTTCTTTGGACAAAATATTTTCTAATCTTAAAAGAAGCAAACCGTCGCGCCAAGGTGCTATAGTTAATATAGAGATCCCAATATCTAATGTTTTTATACCGGAGTAAACATTTTTCATTTTCATCCATTCATCGTACTCTATGTCCGCTGCATCGGCGAAAAGAACGATGGGGTCATACTGAGATTCTATTTCGACTCTCCGCACAGCTACTGCATCACCGACGCTTTTGTACTTAGTAGGAACAAGTAGAAACTTGTGTGTTCCACGGACTACAATCCCGAGCTCAGATTCAACTTCATTTAATGCTTCGTCAACGCCAAGTCCATCATCATGAAGTAACCTTCTATGGATCATAATCTCGATTTCTCCGGGATTCAGTGAAGTAGCTCCGCACGCCCTATCAGTCAAAACAATGTATCGAACGTCATTATTTTCTATAGCAATTTCATTTGTAATAGGGTAGTAATTACCGGATATGACGTTTGTTATTGTAGCATTCCATTGAACTCTTTTATTGACATGTCGTTGAATCATTTGTCTTCCATTTGAATCAGTGTAAAAAATACCTTTATTATTTATATTTAGTTTATGAGTAATAACAAACTCTTTTCCAGTATAATCATTTACGTTAATTGGGCCAATCTGCCATTCCATTTCGTCGAAAGGGAGAAATTCTTTTTTGTTTGATCTGAGGATGTACGCAAAATTATGATCCAATATATTGAGTTGTTCTGTGGAGATAAAGTTTCTTCTTCCAAAAGACTGTTGGAGTTTTAAGTATGTGGTTTGGGAGGATTTCGGGTGGAAGATGTAAGCTCCAGAAGGTCTACCTCTTACGTGCTGATGTCTATGGTCAGTTTTTCCGTAAGCAGAATAGAATTTGACTCCATGTTGCTCCACGTAGCCATGGCGGGAGTGGATGGTGTATCCTAAGGAATCTACGAGGTGTCCTTTGTTCGCAAGAGGACTAAATCTTTTCTGTCTGCTATTTTCAGTCACGTAGTATGCCTTATATCCAGTTGCTTGTAATTTGACAGCAAAAACAAGCTCGTATTCAGCTACCATCACTCTGTCCGTGTTCTTCTGGAATCCTTTGAAGATCTCTTGCATTTCCGACTTAATGACTACACCTGGAGAAAAAAAAATTAGATTATGTATAAGGAACTATAATTCATTATTTTCAATGTAACATACAAAATGAGTTAATATTGAAAAAGCATATTTAATTTTCATCTTTACGTGAAGTTTTAGGGTCAACGCTGCGTCAGGCGTGGCAGAAAGAAAGAAAGCTGGAAACTTATAAGCGCTTGACAGCGCTGGTTCGTTCTACACAAAGAAAGCAGGTTGAGGCAGACCAAGCAAAATGTCGGACTCATCGAACGATGATTTCCCAGCGCTGACCAGCGCGTGTTGAAGCTTGTCGGAACTTGTCGGCACCGTTCAGTGCTTATCGGCGTGCGTTCATATATTTTCCTGTGCGGGTCACCAGCGCTGTCAAGCGCTGGTAAGCGGTTATAAGTTTCCAGCTTTCTTTCTGTATACGGCCTAACGCATTTTCGATGTACGGGCGTGTAGTGTCTACAGGCGGAGCCAATCCGTACGCGCGTACGGTACGGTCGCAGCAGTTTTGTATGAATTCACACGTAGACACGCTTGACGCACCGTGGGCCACGTTTGGCTGCTTGACAACAAGTTAAGGGCATGGTTTAGCGCGATCTTGGTTGGCTTCCTTGGTTGGAACCTTGTTTGAAGCGCCGTTTACAACAGTGTGGGCGAATCTCGGTGTTGATTATTAACAAAAGTCACCTTGGTTTAAATGGGATGGTTTTGTCAAATATCCGTTCGTAGCGCTAGACTCTGTTGACCGAATAGCCCAGAAACTTATTATTAACGACTACCTTGCAAATAAAAAATTGTAGCGTTGGAGAATCATCGTAAGGTTGCTTGTCTGGCAGTATTTTATCGACTGAGTGCGAGTGCTCTCTGTGAACAAATTGAACCCATTCCTTTTTACCATCGGACCATCAGAGGCAGACAGAACTTCCATCCGTATTTAGTGGATTTACCAAAAAGTCAAACAAAACGCTTCGATAGTTCCTATCTGTTACGGATTGCCAAGGTGTTTCGAACACGTCTGTTTTTTTCCTAACCGCTACAGTCCTGTCCGCTACTTTTAAGTGTCGAGTGAATAGGTTTCTCGTAGATGGACGTGTACCACCATAGTCTTTATGCGCATTTTCTATGACGTGGCATGGATGACAAAAGTCTCCATTTTTCATATACAGGGTGACTGGTGGGTCACTTTCGAAATTCGAGGACGTGATAGTTTGAGATCATACATGAAGAGAAAAAATAAATATGAATTATTTACTGAGTAAACTTAACCCTTAACCCTTTAACTGGCGGAATCCCCTGAGGGGATTTCGAATCAGTGGGCTCAAACTGGCAGCATGGGACGATTTTGTCACTTTAACTATTTTATTTAAGACGAGCTAATTTACGAATAGTTGTCTTTGTTTAAACTATGCTCTGTATTCAGTGATAAACAGAGATGAAAATATAGTATTTTTCAACCAATGGTTATGCGATATTTTTTAATAAACAGCCGTTCAAAAACAGAACTTTTTCTGTGTACTGAAGGCTAGAGCTCACACGAGACAATTGTTGTAATTAAAGGTGTCCTTTTTAAGAAAAACTAAAAAAACTACCGTTAAACTAAGGAAAGATAATTACTTTTCATATATCATGTATTTATTTCTTCATATATGATATTTTACACTCGAAATTTTTGAATTTTTGTACCCTTGTTTTCAATAGCTGATTGTTTTCGTATTTTGTTTTCTAATATTCTAATAATTTTGCTATGAACTGACCTTATTTAACTCAAAGATTATTTATTGTATTGTATAGTGATAAAATGTTCATTTTGATTTGTTTTCTAAAACATTTATAAAATAATAAAATCAAAATTCCTCTCATTGAAACCATGACTTTCTTTGACTGGCATGGATCCCCTGCGGGGACGCTACCGAAGTATGGATAAGACCTTGTCACAGGTTTTTGAAGGTTTTAAGTAATTTATTTTCACGTATTTGCTGAAATTAAATATTTTATGTACCTATTACTGTTGCCTAATGCAGTTTGTTGAATTAAATATTTTGCGTGGATTTGAAAGTAATATTCATTGTTCAGAAAAAGATAATAGAAGTCTTATCCATACTATATCTACTTAAGTGAACGTATCATTTGTGTTATTTCACAACATTTTTTTATTTTAACTTATTTTAATAAATATTTAGATTTGCGTTTTTATTTTCAATAATAAGTAAAAAATAGTTCATTCTTTGCAAATAAAGCCTAAAACTAATTTTATTTTATTGGAAAATAGTTTATTTTCATGTTTCTTTTGAAAAAAAATTGTATTTTGTATGATAAACCTTAAAAACGACAAAGTAAAATTATTTTTTTATGGTAATATGACATACTATTTATTAGGTAATTTATCAAGGATTCCAGAAATGTAACTTTTAATGGAGGTTTCTTGATAGTAAAGGAGGAAGCGCCGTTTTTCTCACGCACGGCCGCATGGCTTATGAACCTGCAAATCAGGCTTGCCAGTTACGCCATATTTACCAAGCAGAGCTCTGCCAGTTGAAGGGTTAACCGAAAGTTAAAGAATTCATTACGCAACGCATGGTTACATAAGCGTAATACAATAGATACTTAGCGGGTGGTGGTGTGCGTGTGGCGAGAGCAGGTGTTGACTGAGGTGGCGCAGGGCCTCCAGAAATGTAACATTACTACACTTTATTTATTTAGAAAATTCTGATAAAAGCTTAAGCTTTTGTTACATAATTATGATCAGAATCGAGTACAGAGTACTCTACTTCAATAAAGGCGGATCCTTAGTTACGTGAAATAATGAGCATTTAGAAATCTAATCATCACTCATCTTAATAACTTCTTCGAATTTTCAACGCATTGGATTAAAGTGTGTAGCGTTTTTAAAATAAATAAAATTCGTCCCAAAATTGAATTGTAAGTGCCAAAGACATACAAAACATATAATATTCAAAATGCAATGTCTTTTACGAACGTATCAGGAATGAATTCCGAATAGTCTAATATGGTTTTGTTTGTTAAACGCCACAAAATAACATCAACTAAAATCATATACGGCCCGCTGCCACTGTTCTTTGTCCCCAGTCACCCTGTATTAAAAAAGTGTAGCCAGGCTTTGACCGTAGTAATGTGTGTGTAATGTGGCTACTTACCCGAAGGATTCCTGACGGTGAAGAAGGCGTGGTTCCCTACGGGGACACGCAGCACGTGGATCCGTTGCCATGGCAGGGGATTGAATACCATGACCTGCGTATAACATTTTTGGTTATCATTTCAATCCTTTTCATAAGATTGTTACAGGGCTAAGAGTGTCTCCCCTTAGTGACGAGAAGGTTTAGGCCGTAATCTTGGTGAATATCAGCGGGGCAAGCATGCAACCATAGACAACTATAAATCGGGCCTCCATATCGATATTTTCTTAGAATATCGAACTTAGAGTACCTATGTATTTTTTTTAGAATATGGCTTTGGTTCTGTGGTCTTAATCATGGTGTTAAATGTTTTATGTAATATGAAGTTCCGCAAGTTTCTAGTAGATGGCGCTGATTGTTTATTAAGGCGAGTATTTTCGACCGCAGTAGGCATTAACGCTATACGGGACTGCGTGGCGGGCAGTCGCGTAAATGAACACGTCAGCGCACAGAAATGTCACAGTATAATTAATAGCAGTAATATAGTAGTACTATACCTATGGTGTGGCTTGTTATACGAAGTTCGTTTCTACGATGACTAAAACTTATGTCAAGGATGATATAATAGAATCTATATTTTTTATTTATCTGGATTTAGTATTGCGATACCTATACTTACTATTTTATTTTTTATAAATATTGTAATTGCCATTTTATAGATGAAATCTTTTTAAATTTATATCCTTACTGAATTCTGTTGTGAAAATCGCGTTATTTTGACTTGAAAGTATATCGTGACGTTAATTTATAACTTTCATAAATTATTTGTTCCAAAATTCATTAACATCAGATAAGGAGGTAGTTGAGATCTTTTACGTAAGCTTTTATCTCTCATACCAATACAATAGGGCTGGTGTTTGAAAAAAAGTAGGGTTTGGGAGCTATTTTCATTACTAATTTTCTACAAATCGGTCGGATGGTTTGGCTGAAATAAAGGAACGGAAAGATAGACTTTCGCATTTATTATTTAGTATGGATCCGTTATTTGGTCACTACAACACGAGTTGATTTGAGCTAAATAATGTAGTGTGAATGTTACAAATATTTTTTTTTTTATGAAATGAAATTCAATCCACCCCTTCGGAATGTGCACCTGTTTACTCGAAGTAGTAAATTTGTAGTAGTTAATTATATCTAAAAAATAGTAATGTATGATTATATTCTTAAATGTCTATGTATCGTCATAATGTATTAGCCGTCTAATCTATAAAGCCGAAGGGTTTGTCTGTTTGAACTTTGAACTAGATTATTCGTGAAAGAACCGATCAGATATAATTTAATGTTACTAAAGTTGATGTTTAAAGGTCCAAAACACTATATTTTTGAAAAACGTAGCATATGAAAGTTTAACCACAAAATACATAAAAGGTGACCAATTTAAACTAACTTTTAACACTGTGAAATTATAACTATTTGGAATCATAATTTCAACACACAGGAAAATTGGTGGTAGATGCCATCTACATTCCCTTTCAAGAACGAAGTAAGTACTTTTTATATATTAATAACTAAGTACATCAAAAGAATTGTAGGTGGCAGCATTACTCAAAAACATATTTGTTGAAATTATAAAGATACCAAACTAATTTGATATCTGGAACTTTTGAAATAGAGTCTATTTTACTCGTGACGAAAATTAATACAAGAAGGTATTTTAACGGACAGACATTTTCAATCCATTATTTTATTTGACGTTTAAGTACAGGCAAAGCAATATTATTTGAACGTAACCCATTCAAACAAATTAACTGATATTCTTTTCGATATTAATAACTAATACCCATCTTAATCTGACTATCAGTGCTAATGTCTTATCAGCACTCATCAGTACCTATAAATTACCATTAGTACCTATCAGTAGTTACCCATCTGCACCGATAAACACCTATGAGAAGCCATCAGCACCTATCAGTACCCATCGGAACCCAATAGCATCTCTCAGCATCCTTCATTACCCATCAGCACCTATCAGCACATCTGAGCACCCAACCTATCAGTACTCAACAGCATCTATCAGCAACCATCATTACCCATCAGCACCTGTCAGCATCCATCAGTTACAATCGTCACCTATCAGTAACTATCAGCACCCATCAGCATCTATCAGCACACATCAAAAAGAACACCTCTATAATATACAACTTTGCATAGGTGTTCTTTAATACTTATATAATATATATCCCATAACTTTGAGGTTTTGTTTCTTACTTAAAAAATAATACTTTTTGCCAAAGAATATGTGGTTCAAAAGTGCATACTTTCCATATCTTCCATACCTCGGTCTTAATATAATGAGTTCATAAAATATCACCCGTGTAACATCTCATCCACTCAATAGACGCGTGTCACTGAAGTCATACAATAAACAACAAAAACATTTTAAACGTTGAGGAAAGTTGCATACAATGTACACCGCAAAACGTCGCAAACTGTACCTACCTGTGCATAGCGATAAAAAAGGAGTAGAAAAAGCCACGTTGTCATACTTCGCATAAAGTTATTTTTGACTTAATTGAATTATTTTGCATGAAAAATAAAAACCAAAAGAAAATTGAAAAATTATTCACATGTTATTTGATTCTATTACATGGCCCCATCAAGACCCTAGAGTTATGGGAAATCAAGCAGAACATATTGTACATAATATACATGGCAATTTTTTTTAATGTCACTTGGGGGTAAAGTTCTCTTAATAATAGAGATAGCAAATTCTACTGCATAAAACATTCCTTTATTTTAGGAAAAATTAAAACTGTATTCAAAGAGTTTTCAAAAAACTCGCTTCTTCACCCAGGAATCGAACCGACTTAAATCTAAAAATGAAGATTTCATGGTTTTCCTTTCAATGAATTAACCTAGTATGTCAGAGAGATTTTATTCTTGTGATTGGTTCTAACAAACCACACACTAAAATTACAGGGTGTCATTTTTACAGATTTTAGTCGGTTTAAATCTCAGGTGAAACGAGTGAATTCTTGAAAATCTTTGAATGCGGTTTTATTTCTGTTCAATAATAAAGGACAGTTTCTTTGGAGTAAATTTTGCTATCTCTATTATTTAGAGTACTTTCCCTCCAGATGGCATTAAAAATTACACCCTGTATATTTATCGATGTCACCTGTTTTCGTCGGGTGATTAGGTAAGAAAAGATTTATCGCAAAAAAAATTATATGCTTTTTTGCACTTGTTGTCTAACAAACTTAAAAAAAAATATCAGAAACAAGTTTTTAGCTCTATATTCAGAAGTGATAATTGTTTATAATACTCCTTTAATTTATCAATCAAAATATAAAATGTGACTTAACAAAAATTAAATAATTAAATTGTCGTACTATTATGTGTACGCTATGGTCAAAAAGACGATCAATTACGCGGGAAAATTGGGAGCAAAAGCGACACAGGTCCTACCTCCATGACGCCTCGCGTGGTACTGAATTGTATCGCACCGTCGTCTTTATTATATTATATTATATTAGAAAAAATAGAACGGTTTAAGAAAGAAATTATCCACAGAAATTAATTTTATGCTACATTACCAATATTATGACAAGTTTTTGCAAGTATAAGTTTGATATTCTCTTAGAATATCGGAAAATCACTTAAAATTTTCATCTTTTTCGTAATTTTTTATGATCGAGTAAAGTTTTCAGTATCGTGTTTTGATCCACAGATTTATAAAATATATTAAACAAACTTCAACATATATTTTTATCCGATCCAGACAAACAATATTGGCCCGTTGTAATGAGTTTGAAAACGCATAGATTTCGCGAATGGGCCCCTTAAAGCCCGCATGCAAAGTTATGAAATCATTTAAAGGAATGAATATGTAAATTTTTATATTGGCCTTACTACGGGTTATCCGTCAGGATGCCTGATGCGCCGCCCTGGATCCCACGGGGTGGTAGCTCATTACACGATCTATGAATAGCTCTTGAGTTAGGGATCGGAGAAGGGGGTGTTTAGTGAGTAGAAGTCTCACACTGGCTGGGTATACGGTAGCATTCCGTCGGCGAGCGGTTGCTACTGTCGGCGGGGATTTATCCCCGTGCAGGGCCCAGTGCGTACTAGGAGTATTCACCCCCTCCCTATCTGTGGTCGCCCTTTGGGGCGCCATAGTAGGGTGTCATTCTTTGGCAGGAAAAAAAAAAAAGAATTATATTGGTGTGGTTAAGTTCTGTGAAGTATTTCAATAAATAGTGAGTTCAAGTGAAATATATTACAGTGGTGTTATTGTGGATTCCTCTCTCCCCTAAGTAGTGAAAATTGTACACACGGTATCGAATTGAGTAATTCTATGCGCATGGAAGCTAACAGGAAAGGATAGTATTTATTCATCTTGTCGACTCGAGTCTTTATCCATGGTCGCATGCTAGCCCTGCTGCAGTGCGAGCACAGAACTTTATCGAATCGTTTGTTAACGAATGTTCGTATAGTATGGAGACGGTTGTTAGAAAAAAAATTAAATCTATCCATTGCCGCTCGGCCAGCTTAAATAAATGTGTGCCTTGTTAATTTTGAATGTTTGTAAACATGTTGTACTCATAAATATCTGTAAAATAAAAAATTACAATGTTACTCAAAACTTGCAACCGACTCCATACTATACGAGCATTCGTAAACATTCGTTAATATACGATTCGATAAAGTTCTGTGCTCGCACTGCTGAATTGTCAGGGCACCGAATTAGCGTTTACAAAAAACGATTACGACTGCTGAATCCGGGAGCGATTGCCCACCGAAGGTCGGAAATCGCCGTAATGAATGGGCTGCGGTCACTCATCCTTGTACAGCCACGTGTAATACTATGTATACACTTAATAACTTATTTGATTGTAATTAGGTTCAAATTCCAATGAAAATGTATACGTAGTATTACAAGTGGTTTTACTAACCGCACCGAACGTTGCGTAACCTGCGATATTTTATGCAAGTAGGTATGATAAAAACAGTAACCTCTGCGTCACAACGACTTTGTGAATAAAGGATATACAACGTGTAACATAATGAAGAGATAATACTTCAGGGGATTGTATGTTTTGTGATGTAGTTTATAAGTAACAGTAACATAAATTTGTTATCCTTACGGTTCGGCCGAAAAACAAATTCAAAGTTTAGATCAAAATATCTAAGTGTCAACCCTTAACACAGCTGATGGCTTTTGATGAAATCTATTCGATAACATATGGTGTAAAAATAAAGTGATGGGTAACTAAGACAGATACTGCAAAGTTCAGCCGGTGCGGGAAAGGTCATAAGGTCACTGACTGCGGCTCAAGTCTTGTTTTTGTAATATTTTGTTGTAAAATAAATAAATGAATTTGTATCAAAGTCTATACCAGCACAGATCATGCTAATTCTTTTACTGTATATTCTACGTATGGTATAGAAGCTAACCCTTAAGTTTTATCTCTCCATTTTGTTACACGTTGTATAAGAAATGAGAAAATATCAAAAATCGAAAAAAATCATAAACAAATATGAATATTTCTAACACTTATTACATATGAACATCATCATATTTTGCCACATGGGGTCAGTTTAGAACATCCTTGCCTCCTTTAGGTAAGTGTGAGTTAAAAGACGTTAGGTAAATCTGGAGAGCTCTGTGTGGGGTCCTCAACCAACTTATAGGAGTTGGGGACGTTAACAGATTCTAAAGGAAGTCGATAAAGACAAATAATCAATGGAAGCAGAGCATCAAAAAAACCGACTTCACGTTAAAACTTTGACCGACTTAGAGTGTCATCCACGTAAACATTCTCCGAAATCATAAATATTGTTTCAAAAATTTGAAATTTTCAATGAAGTACTAAACCGATTTCAATGAAATTTATATGGGACCTACTATGAAGTATCACCTATCATATGAAACAAGAATTTTCAAAATCGATTCATAATTGTCTGAAATATCGTGTAAAAAAGACACAAAAAAACATACAGATGAATTGAAAACCTCCTCCTTTTTTGGAAATCGATTGATAATAAATAAACCTGGACCACGCGGTGCTTTTTTATTTCATCTCATAGAGTAATGTTGCGTTAGGCGGGTACGGTCTGTCAAGGAAGTGGTGTTCGTATCGTCAATCACAACTCTTTGTAATGAGCCCACTGCAGGGCATGAGTCTCTCCCCTGGGTGATGAGGCCAAGCTAAGACCAAGCTGGCCCAGTGCTGGGTGGTGGATGCAAGAATTTTCAGGGCGCCAAGATGGCTTCTGACAAACCCTAACGAATACTGTATACAATTATACAGCACCCGGGACCGACTGCTTAACGTGCCCTCCGAAGCACGGAAGTCGTCGTGAGAGATGAACGGTCGGCGGTCACCCATCCAAGTACCGACCACGCCGAACGTTGCTTAACATGTGATATCGTATGATACACACAGTAACCATGGCGCCACGACTTCACTGGTGTACGTATACCAGTTTTAATTAATTAAATTAATTTAATACGACCACTTTGGCGATGGGGTAAACCTATCTGCCTCAGACACCAGTGGTTGCGGGTTCGATTCCCGTACGGAAAAAGAAAAAAAAAAGTTCCGTGTCTGGGTGTTTATCTATTTATGTATTTATATTCTAGGTTTCCCCCTAGTTCGCTATATGGTATCCCATAACACAAGCTATGCTTACTTTGGGGCCATGTAGTTGGTGTGATTGTCTGGGGATTTTATTATTTATTATTATTTATTTTAATTTGGTTTCCTACACATCGAAAATTACAACAAGAACCAAACTAGATGAAACCGAAAGAGATACTATGTTGTGCATGAAATTCTAACTTTTATTGTAAACTAGCTGTGTCGCGCGGTTTTACTCACGCAATTTCAAATCCAGCAGGAATATCGGGATCAAAAGTAGCCTAATTGCTATTCCATGCTGTACACTATCACTATGCCAAATTTCGTCCAAATCTGGAAGCCGTGATTGAAGAACGAACACAGAATAAGTAATAGTTGGTACAGAAGAATTACTCCGCAAGAAGATCTAAATAAATTCGAGTCTTGCTACGTACGACGCGATACGGTGGAATTCAGCTCGCACAGCATTACGTACCTGCAAATTTATATACCTAGAAGTTTGGTCTCTTTCTATCGCATGCCTCTTATCTTTTCTTACGCTGTTAGGGTTGCTGCCTAGTGAAGAATAATTAATCTCCTTATTTGTAATTAAGTATCTATCGATGTAGGTATTACTGTTATTCTACCTTTGTAAAAAATATTGTTTCAACTTACCTAAAGTACAAAATGAAAAAAAAAATACGACGAATAATTAGTAATACTACCTATGTTTTGTTTGCTAAATTGAACATAATCAAATCTAAACAAAATATAATTGAATATTTGTTTCTTTTTATGTCCATTTTTAAATACTATTTGCGAACTCGATCATAGAATTACTGTGAGTGCTATTAGGTAGGTAGGTATCTACAACGCGCGCGCGTGACACACGACCCATTCGAAATACGCCGGCGGAGCGCTTCGCTGTAGGTAAATAACGGATGTACCGCGCGGAGTGAGCCAGGCCTGGTAATGACGTATTTTTTTACAAGGAAATTGAAATTATTGGCTGACATACTAATGACAGCATGGTCATTCTAAATTATGAATGAATACTTTTAAAATAAAGACGACTACGCGCTGCTACAAAAAGTCTTGTAGTACTACGTCGTAGTATTATCATGGAAATGTCGTGTCGTAGTAGCTATGTTCATCAACAGCGACTATTTATAAAATAGTTTATGGTGCCATATTTTAATTATTTTGTACTGAGCGATAGTAAAATAAATATGCAGGTAGGTTTATACTGCATCAAAGACAATAACATTTGAATTTGGCCGGTATGAAATGAACCCTATATAACAAAGGTATAGAACTAAAGAAAACTGACAATTGACAGTAAAGATGGCACATGAAATTGTCAGACCGATCTGCTAGCGAAACTAACCTTTATCACCTATGAATCTGCTAGCAGCAATCAACTTGTGTTATCACAGCAATTGGATGAAACGAACAGTCCATACGATCGATGGTTGATCGATTGAAATGAAATGAAAATTTTTTAATCATCATAATACAACGAATAGCCGCTTAATGACGTCACAATTTTGTACTTCGGCTTTAACAAGGTGTTGATAGTTATTGAATAAGATATTACAGTAGACCAAGAGACAAAAAAAGCCGGCGGAAAAAAACTCTTGGCACTATTTTTCAGTCGGGATTATACGAATTAATACAAATAGGTACATACAGTACAAATTGATCATGACATGAAAAAAAACAAACACAAGATAGCTAATTGTGAGAGCCAATGTCATGCTAAAACCAAATTGCTTACATAGTAAGTGCATTGAGCTATGGATGCACAATACGAACATGACAAACTGGGACCAGAGTATTTAAACAAGAATGGAATAAAATAGTCATTGTATCATCAGCAATCATTGGTGAGGTAACACCCTAAGAGCGGTTACACACGACATCCGATCCGAATCCGACAAATGACGATCCGGCGCTAGAACTATTTCTATGGCACTATTTTTTGGCCCACTGTACATGTACCCACTGTGCCTACCGCGGCCGACAAATACAGAGTTGATTTTTCGTCACGAGCCAAATTTAAATGTTAGTTTCTTTGATACGATATAAACGTACCTGCATATTTATTTTAGCGTCGCTCAGTAAAATAAAGTTGAAATATGGAAACACAAACTTTGAAAAAAATAGTCGCTGTTGATGAACATAGCTACTACGACGCGGCATTTCCTTGATAATACTACGACGTAGTACTACAAAATATGCGTAGTAGCGCGTAGTCATCTTTATTTTAATGGTAATTTAGAGTGACCACGCCTTAGTTCATATATTAGCGGATAAATTAATATTCTTGTAAAAAAAAACCTTCTTTTTTTGCAAAAATCGGTTCTATAAATGATACTTATAATATAAAAAAAAATTTGGCCGGTGACTACAAAGTAACCCTGTGTCTATGTGAAGGTACACGCGAGCGGAGGTGTTTCCTGAAAATCAATGACGCCCTAAAAGAACTACATAACTTAAGGCGAGGATGCAGCGTTTTTACTTTTTTCTTTTAATCGATAATATACCAAGTAATGAGTACATATTGTGTCTGAAAAGAATATTCACAAAAATTAACCATATAACCAACCGCTGGGTAAAGATAAAAACATGATTAATAAAAATTTGCCCGATAAAAAAAGTCACAAACTTAACACTAATTTACCTAGACTCTGTTGACCGAAGACCCCGTAAACTCATAAATAACAACAACCTTACAAATAAAAACCTGCAGACGCTGGAGCATCGTCGTAAGGTTGCTTGTTTGACAGTATTCTATCGGCTACATTTTGGTGAGTGTGCAAGTGCTCTTTTTGACCAAATTGAACACACTCCTTTTTACCACCGGACTACCAGACGCAGACAGTGAGTGAAATTGCAGCTTAATTTCAATAGTTTTTCTTTGTAACAGTATAACGGTTAAAAAATTTAAAATAAAACAGTGGATACATACGACAATAATATATACGAAAATGTGTATTATAAATGGAATGATTATATCAGGGACGCTAAGTGCATAAATAACCCTCTAGTGGTATTACAATTAAATATTCGTTCTATGATAAAAAACTTCTATGCTTCTATGCTGGACTGGGAGCGAAAGAAAAACATAGAATGTGCCAGCTGCTTCTCTTCCCGGGCATACTGTAAAAGTCAGTTAAGGGACCGAGGTGTTATGGGAGGCTTTTTTGTGGGCGATAGGCTGACCCCCTGTCTCTCTTCACTATTATAATGCCTCCTAATTGGTCAAACGTGACATCAGATGGTTTTATTACCTCTGGTGTTCTGCCTACCCCATACGGGATACAGGCGTGAAGTTGTGTATGTGTATAAAAAACTTTGCAGAATTGGATCTCTTAATTAACAATAGCTCAAAATTAATTCACCTCATATGTGTCACAGAAGTTAACTTAAAGAATTGCACTAGTTTGTTTGAAATAGAAAATTACATGATGTATACACAACTAAGAACACACCAAAAAGGCGGGGGAATTATTCTTTACGTACATAAAAGTTTAAATTTTGAGAGGAAATTCATAATAACGAAGTACTTTGAATGCTTGACTGGCGAAATCACTTCTAAGGAATTAAATATTCAAATGGGTTTATGTATTGTGTATAGGCCACCTGAAAAAAATAAAACATCATTTATACACGAACTATATAAACATATAATAACATATTCCACTAAAAAAAGACTACTTATTATTGGGTGACATGAACCTTGATCTTAAAAAAAATAACCCCATAAAAATCAACTATCTGAACTCATTAAGTGAGTTAGGTCTACAATGCGGAATAAACAATTACACTAGAGTCGAAATAAAAGACGGATTTTTATCGAAGTCATGCATAGATCACATTTTTACGCGCAGCGTTCAAAACAACGATCGAATAACAGGTGTCGTACAATGCGCGCCAGCTGATCACTACATAACCGGTTTTATTATGAGTTTGGCAAAGGTCGAGTGCGCGAGTAAACAAAGTAGACAAGTAACTTATATAGACAGAAATAAGTTAGTTAGTGAATTAGAAAACAAACAATGGGAGGAGGCATTACAATTAAATGATCCGAACGAAAATTTAGAATTTATACTCAAACAATTCTCCTGTGCTTATGATAAATGTACAAAGATTAAAAACATACAGAACGTCTCAAAAAGATCCGAATGCAACTGGGTAAATAAAAGATTGATATATATGTGTAATAAAAGGGATAAATTATTTAAAATATGGAAAAAGGATGAAAATAATATGATGAAAAAGAAATTGTACAATAAATACAGAAATAAAACAATATCTTACACAAAACTTTTACGCAACAACAAAATTAAAACTGAAATTAGTGAAAACTTTAAAAATACAAAAATAGTTTGGAGTATAATACCTAAATAGACTTACGGGTAAAATCATAAAATCCATAGACGAAGTGTTATTAAAGGCTTTTAAGACCAAAAATGCAAAAAAGCTCAGTAATGAATTTGCTAATGAATTTCAAAATAATGTCCAAAAAATATGTACTTCATGTGACAAACCTTTGTTAGAAAAAAACTTGTATATCAAAAATTCTGACGTGTCGTTACGACTAAAGCAATGTAATGAACAAATTATAGTAGAAATAATAAAAAAAATTAATGAAAAAAAAAGCCCCGGATTCGATGGTATTAGAGCAAAAGATATTAAATTGTGCTATTCTAAACTAGCTCCCGTCTTAACCCACTTAATAAATAAAATAATAGCTTCAAAAGTATACCCGAATAAACTTAAAATTGGTGTCATAAGACCCATTCATAAAAAAGGACCGTATAAAGAAATTAATAATTATCGACCGATAACTATACTTTCAATAATCGATAAAATAATCGAAAGGTTTTTTGGAGATCAAATAACAAGTTTTTTAAATGCAAATAATATAATCAACGCTGATCAATATGGATTTCAAAAAAATAAAAATACCAACCAATTATTATCAAAATTTACGAACGACATAAATAAAATACTTGACGAAAAAAAACATATAATTGCAGTATTTATTGATTTTAGCAAAGCATTTGAAACTTTACATTTACAAACACTATACTCCAAACTTTATGAAAACGGAATACAAGGGCCACTATTAGAATGGTTCAAAAACTATCATAATAATAGATTTACGGCGGTAAAAATCGATAATCAACTGAGCGACCTAATCCCCAGTAACATAGGAACAGCCCAAGGATCGATTTTAGCGCCGACAGAATACCTACTTTACGTAAACGATATGCCAAACGTTTTAAAAAACGGTCAAGTATACCAGTTTGCCGATGATACTTGCATTATTACGTCACACAGAAATATCACACATGCAATCGAAGAGATGCAGTTATGCTTCAATAATCTATGTGCATGGACGCATGACCTTGGTTTAGTAATTAACTATGAAAAGACTAAAATGATGCATATTCATTCGGCACATAACATAGCGCCTATAGAACCGGTAATTTTTGCCCACGAACATAGATGCCATCATAACAAGTTTCTAGACTGCAGCTGTAAGTGTTTAGAGAAGGTACATACACATACTTATCTCGGTCTTATAATAGACAGTAGGTTGTCCTGGAAAGAGCATATTTTACACATATGTGACAAACTAAGAGCTATAATATGCAAAATGTCAATTATAAAATTTAAGCTTCCCTACGCTGTAAGAAGAACTTTATATACAGCATTAGCAGACTCCGTTATTGGTTACGGTATAAGTAGTTATGGCAGGTCATATAAAACATATCTAGAAAATATTTATAAATTACAACTTAAATTATTGAAAATAATAGTACCTAAAAAAATTAAAAATTAACATAGACATAATGAGTACACAACATTATTTGAGCACTGTAAAGTTATAGATATATACAATAAAGTAAAATTCCAAATTCTAAAAGAAAACAAAAATATGATAAACAATTTACATATAAAAATAAGACCCAAAAAATTAAGAATCTTGTCTGAGGACATAAAATATACTTTACCGAAAACCAATAATATATACGGTCAAAGAATGTTAGAGTTCATGCTTCCAAACCTTCTAAATAAATTGCCAAGTCAGGTATTCAAAGTATATATTTCAAACACAAAAGTAGTGCAAAAATTTAAAGAATACTTCTACCAATCAAAAATGTAAGCGGTGTGCCTACAAGAAGAATAATCTGGTTTAATTTAATTATTTTTAATATTAAGTATTAAAATGTATAAATGTGCGGCCCGCTGTCACACATAAGCGACAAGCTTACGTGACAGCTACATAGTTTTTTATATTAATGTAAAATTGTTATTTTGGATAAATAAATTAAAAAAAAAAAAACAGAACTTCCATCCCTATATAGTGGATTTACCAAGAAGTCGAACAAAATGCTTGGATAGTTCCTTTTTGGTACGGATTGCCAAGGTGTGGAACAATCTGCCTGCGTCTGTTTTTCCTGACCACTCAGTCCTGGAACTTTTAAGTGTCTAGTGAATAGGTTTCTCGTGGATGGACGTGTAACACTATAGTCTTCATGTGCGCTTTTCAGCCTTACATTACAAAAAAAAACCATTCCAAACGGATATTGCTACGACATGCCATAATGGATTGATGTAAAATTTACATAAAAACATGAAGCAGACTTCTCTTAACCGATGGGTAAAGTAAAACTTATAATTAGTTTTAATTTTTGAAAATAAACCAGTTAAGTGTAATTTCGCTTGCTCACGTGTCAGCGAAATTCGCTAGCGATACCAGCGGGGCTAGCATGCTACCGTCGACAACGATAAATCGGATCTCTTATCGATATTTTCTTAGAATATGGTATTTAGTGTATGTAATTTATTAAGATTATGACATATTTGGTTCTGTGGTCTTAATCATGGTATCAAATCGAGTAATTCTATCTATTATGGTGCGCATATGAGCTTACATAATAGGATAAAATAACAAACAAATATTTATCTTGTCGATTCGACTATTTATCGATGGTGGCATGCTAGCCCTGCAGGGCGGGGAGTATGGAAGAGTGCATCGTGCTACAAGGGACCCTTAACTAAAGATAATTCAAATGTGTGTCTATGAAGATTTAATTTAATATTAATTAGCATGTTTGCTACATACCACGAACTGGTGCGTGTTCTCTGAAACATCGCACCTACTTTCATTGAGCGCGCACATCTCAAACTTCAGGTCTTTCTCAGTTCCGTACGAACCAGATAGTTTACTGAAAAATAACATACATTAGATTATAGTTTCTAGTGTCTGTTAAGACACGGACAGAAACAAGGTTAAGTTAAAATAAAATAAACAGTTGAATGTGCGATTAAAATACTTAAAAAACCATTATTTTTGGAGATAAAACGTAGCCTACGCATTCCATAAAAGGAGTATATTACACTATTTTCATCAAGATCTTTTATTTATTTATTTACAATTGTCCGGAAAACTTACATCTAGAAATATAACATATAGAAAATATAGGAAAAAGAAAGCCAATTACAAGTTTTCACATAAAGGTGACAATATCAATATATATAAAACTGTTCCGTTACTGACTGAGTGACTGAGGTACTGAGTGACTGAGTGACTGACAGACAACGTACAGCCGTAACTACTGGATAGAAAGCTGAAATTTGAAACATACATTCTTTAGGGGATGTAGGGGTGCACTAAGGAAGGAATTCCGGAAATTCCCACGGGAACGGGAAATATAGGACTTTTTAGATTGTATGAAAAATCTTATTCCTTGAGTGAACGGATGTGATACTTGATAAAAAGGTTCCTCAATAAGTGTCTGTTTGTATTATGGAAGGAATTCCAGAAATTCCCACGGGAAGGGGTTGGACTTTTTAGTTTGTATGAAAAATCTTATTCCTTGAGTGTACGGATGTGATACTTGGCATGAAGGTTCTTCAAAGAGTGACTGGTTGTGCTACGACGAAAATTCCCAAAATTCCTACGGGCACGGAAAATATTTGATTTTTAGTTTGTATGAAAAAACTTATTCCTTGAGTGCATGGGTGTGATACTTGGTATAAAGGTTCTTTCAGTGGGTGTCTGGTTGTATAGTTTCTGAAATTTCCACGAGAAGGGTAGTTAAGCGCATACGAAGTTGCGGGATAAAGCTAGTAGATAAATAAAAATAACTATCACAAAACAAAGAAGGGGCATTCACTAAGCAATATAAAAAAAAAAAACAATAAGAGGAGAAAATTAAAATAACAAAAAACATTATACATTAGTAAAGAATATAGAACAATATAGAACAAGTCAAAGTCGTTTAGTTCATGGTTTAGTTCGTTCACGAGCCTACAGGACCGAGTAATAAAGGAGTTCTGTCTGTAATTGGTACTTGCGCTTGGTACATGAAGAAGAATTGGATTTCTATACCGTTTAGTGTGTGCGCATATACCAATCACATTCAAAAGCTCTGGTACGTCCAGTCTGTTAATAACAATTTTTCAACACACTTGCTCGTAAAGTGAGCGTTATTCTATTGAATTTAGAACTATAAACTGGGCTATAAGTCACGCGTGCATAATATATTATACCCTAGTGCATAATATAATGAATCCTACAAAGTTGAATTGTACCTTTGTGCAAATAACATGCGAGAAAACAGAGCATATTTTATTGGTCCGGGTTATACACTAAATATTTTCAGAAACAACAAAGAGGTTTTATACCACTTCAAATCCATATACATTTTTAAATGTTTGCGCCTTATATTGGTAAAATAAATTTGTATATTAAACAAATTATTCACAATTTACAATCTTACAATCTTAAATCTTTGTCATAAAATATTAAAATATTTGCATTTACCACTCCAAATTAAACATTTTCACTTAAAATAGGCTGTATATGCTATACAGACATTGACACATTTGACGGAAAAAAAAACCTACGCGCATGCGCGAGGTTCGGCGCCATTTTTCAATCACAATTCACAGCTTTGTTATCAAGTGTGTTTGTTATTTTATGACCACGTATGTCTGTCTTTTGCTCACAAGTGTGTTGAAAAACGTCGTATGTAACTCGTGAGCGTTGCTAATTACAGTCTCGGCTCATTATTAAGCACAGCCTCGACTGTAATTAGCAATTTAGCTCACTTGTTACATAATATACTATAATGCTATTTGCTACATCCGCTATCTCCCTGCGTATAACAAGAGGTAATATGTGATGCCGTCTACAACGAGAACAGTAGTCTTTGTCCAACCTTTTACATTTAAATTGCAAGACTTTTTTTCAGCTATTCTGCAGTGCGATCACAGAACTTTATCGAATCGTAAGTTAACGAATGTTCGTTTAGTATGGAGACGGTTTTTAAGAAAAAATTGAAATCTATCCATTGCCGCACGGCCAGCTTAAATAAATGTGTGCCTTGTTAATTTTGAATGTTTGGAAACATGTTGTACTCATAAATATCTGTAAAATAAAAAATTACAATGTTACTCAAAACTTGCAACCGACTCCATACTATACGAGCATTCGTAAACATTCGTTAACTTACGATTCGATAAAGTTCTGTGATCACACTGCTGTCTTGATTGAGGTACAGGAGGCAGCAGATCAACCGTTCCAAACCTTTCAAAACATTGTAATTGAATCTGAACTCTACGCCCTCGACAATAAGTTAAAAACGAGTTGGGGAAATTTTACAGTTTTGTAACGCTTGTTCCGCTGCCTTCTATACAAAAATTCATCAAATGATCCAAACTTTTACATGCTTATTAATAAATAAGTATACATAGATATAAATACTAACTAACATTGATCCGGTTGGGACTCGAACCCAGATCTTCCGCATTCCAGCCAGGTAATCTACCAAATGAGCTTTCGAGCGGAATGCGGGATTGCGAGAGATCAGATCAAGGGTCGAGTTCTAGCCGGGATCGCTTTTATTTAGTACCTACAAGCTTTTTCCCGCAATTTCGTACGTAACTCCTTTCATAATACAGCCAGATACCCATTGAAAGGACCTTTATACCAAGTTTCAAATCCGTGCAGTCAAGGAATAAGATTTTTCATACAAACTAAAAAGTCCTTTCCCTTAGAAATTTCGGGAATTCCTTTCATAATACAACCAGAAACCCATTGAAGAACCTTTACTCTACGTATCACTTCCGTATACTCAAGGAATAAAAAAATTCACACTTATCAAAAAGTCTATGTTGGACTGGGAGCGAAAGAAAAACCTAGAATGTACCAGCTGCTTCTCTTCCCGGGCATACTGTGAAAGTCAGTTAAGGGACTGAGGGTTTAAAGGTGTTTTTGTGGGCGATAGGTTGACCCCCTGTCACTACAATATAAATAAATAAATATAAATATTTCTGACACTCACACAACATTATCTAGCCCAAATTTAGTTTCTTAACTTAAAGTTGTGCTATGGATACTGGATAACTGATATACTTAAGAAATATATACCAATACTTATTGAATAAATACATAATTTTTATTACAATAAACTTAAATAAACATATAAACATCCATGACTTGACGACTAATATCTGTGTTCATCACACAAATATCCGCCACCGCCGGGATTCGAACCCAGGACCTCTGGCATAGAAGGCAATGCATGTTACCGCTACACCAGCTGGTCGTCTCCATCTCTATAATACCTTCAAATTTGTCAAACGTGACATCAGATGGTCTTATAACCTCTGGTGTTCTGCCTACCCCATAAGGGATACAGGCGTGAAGTTATGTATGTATGTTTGTATTAAAAAATCCTATATTTCCCGTTCCCGTGGAAATTTTGGGAATTCCTTCCTTAGTGCACCTCTACACCCCTTAAGGAAAAGTCCAAATTTCAGCTCGCTACGCTCAGTAGTTATGGCTGTACGCTGTTTGTCAGCCACTCAGTCAGTAACGGAACAGTTTTATATTTACAACTTCATGGATACAGGGTAGATTATACAGGGTAGATTTTTGGTCACCAGCCAAATTAAATGTTAGTTTCTTTTATACCACTTAAACATACCTGATATTTATTTTAGTGTCACTCAGTATAAAAAAGTAGAAATATGGAACTGCAAACTTAAAAAAAAATAGTCGCTGTTGATGTAATAGCTACTAGTTACTACGACGCGGCATTTCTTGATAATACTACGACGTAGTACTACAAGATGCTTTGTAGTAGAGCGTAGTCATCTTTATTATAACGGAAATTTAGAGTGGCCATGCCTTGGTTAATGTGTTAGCTGATATATTTATTTCCTTGTAAAAAATAAAAAATAAAAATAAATACTTTTTCGTTGCAAAAATCGCTTCTATAAATGATACTTGTTGTGTAAAAAAAATTTGGCCGGTGACCACAAATCGACCGTGTATATTGATTTAATCCGTAAAAATATATTTAAACTTAAAAATAATGAATAAATAAGTACTTACTAGTAGGCCTGGTTGAATATAAGAAGTGACTTATCGATGGCACGGTGCAAGGTTCTGATGTAGTCGTTGACGACATGCTGCTTGGAGGTACCCGTGATGGCGTCGTGATGCTGCAGGACACCTGATGGACAAACAAGTAAATACTAGGGTGAATCAAAAAGTTCTTAGAAACTTATATTTATTTAACCTTTTTGGAGGCAGTTCGATATTTTTTATAAAGATTGACAATTACATATTATTTATCCAGACTTTCAATTGTTTTCGACAGATTGTTCACAAAATATTAATTTTATTGTTGAGTGTTCTGATAAAAAAACGAAACATGGAGAAAAACGAGTTACGCGTGGTAATAAAGTATCTGTTCCTGAAAAAAATGTCAACGAAAGAGATTTTTTCGGACATTCAACAGACATTAGGGAATGATGCTTTACCCTATTCCACTATGTTTATTGGGTTGCTGAATTTAAAAGAGGTAGATCGAGCTGTAAAGATGACCCGCGTTCTGGACGACCTTCAACCTCCATCACCGAAGAAAATGCCAAAACGTGGAAAAATTGGTTTTAGACGACAGAAGAATTACAATAAAATATTTAGCTAAGATATCGTTTAGTAGCATTCAGTCAATTTTAACCGATTCCATTTTTTAAATTTTAACCATTCTAAGAACTTTTTGATTCACCCTCGTATGTATTTCTGACATTCATCATCATCACCACAACTCGTGTAATGAGCCCACTGCAGGGCTACGAGTCTCTTCTCTGGGTGACGAGGAGCTCGCCTGCTAGCGAGCTTAGTTCTGCAGCGTTCGCGGTAAAGAAAATTCGCTCATTGACTGATGTTAATACGGCGAAGATGGTTTATTTGAGTTATAATGTCCTACGTCATCCTACTTTGGAGCAATGCCGTAGATATTGACACGATATTTACACTGCAGAAAAGGGCTATTCGTGGAATGTATAAACTTGGAAATTGAGCTTGCATCACAATATATTTACGAAAACATTATATATATTTATAAGAATAGTAATAGATTTAAAACTAGGAAAGATAATTATGATAAAAATTACTCTGTAAGGACTAGGAACGACCATAAGTTAGCGTTTCCCAAATTAAGGCTGGCTAAAAGCAGTAAATCATTTATTTAAATGTCAATACGTATTGTCTGGTTACCGGTGTCGGACCCGTTAAGGCGAAGTACCTACTGTGATAAATTTATTGACAAAACCACAGTAAAAAGGCATTTTGCCCCTGCTGTGTAGAAACGGCGGCCATTTTAATTTTTTCTTTACTGTGTTCGGATGAGTTTATTTACTAAGCAATATTTACCGATGTAAAGGTCCTACAGACAGCTCAAAAAGTTGGCAATAAGATAAGACGCTATAAAAAATATCAAAAACTCACATTAAAACCTTCAAAAACTACTTGAGACGAAAAAAGTGTAAACAAAAATTGGTCGTTTTTTCTAGTGTGTAATGGTTTGAAAAAAAAATAGACCATAACATACCTTTTTTATTTATTTTTTTGAAGTTCAAGGATATTACCTAAAAACTAATGTCAAGCAAGACCTAATCTTCAAATCAAACAGTTAAGGAGTTGTGACTATTTCAATATGACCCTTTAACTTGTCAGTAATTATTTTAAAGAACCTGAAAAGTTAAAGGAAAATAAATGTTATTTTGACTACTCATTTGGATAGCTACACAATTATAGCTACAAAAATTAAGTAGGTACATAATATGTACTTATTGTAATAAAATTAATGCATGTTCCTGTAGCAATCTGCATACTTAATAATATTTTTTTGGTGTTCAACTTAGAAACGAACGTATTGTAATTTTATTTAGAAAAAGTTATCCCGTCTAACGGGTTCGAGGAGGAGACGATATAACTTAAAAGCGGATGATATAATCCTCCATGCCGAGCTTACAAGCACGTGAGGAGCAGCTAGCACCCTGCCCAATCCTACGTGCAGAATACTACCGTGAAGAACCTGCATAGCTGATAGAACTTTAATTAAAAGGGACGCGCCTGGAGCAACACACCGGCACGAGGATTACTAGCTTCGAACAACAGGCCAGTGCTCCGTTAACATTATTACCCAACTAACCAAGAGCTGCGGAAAGTAATTAAATAACTGTTGAACCTAAGTCATTCTTTTTCTTGGTTTAACCTTCGAACTCACCTAATCTGCCGGCTCAGTCCTATTATCGGAATTAAATCGCTACTGAGAGTTTCCCGTATGTTTCGTATGTAAACGTATGTTTCCCGGAATTTACCCGAGGTGAATTCTTCAAAGTAACAGATTGTTTCACCGCGGGTCTCACCTTATGTCTAGAGACGATAAGCACACAGGTTTATTGTCACAGGAAAGGTACTTTTTTTCTATAGTCTCTATTTGAACAGTGCTCGATGAAGACTCGAAACGACAAGATAAAATATTACCGAATAATTTTATTCTAGCACGTCAGCTAGCATGCGCACCATGATAGATCAAATTACTCGATTCCAGCAGGGCTAGCATGCAACCATCGATAAATAGTCGAATCGACAAGATAAATATTATTTTGTTCCATTATTTAAGGTAATATGCGCACCATAATAGATAGAATTACTCGATTTGATACCAAGCCGAAAGAACCAAAGCTGCCATAATAAAAAAACAATACAAAGGCCATATTCTAAGAAAATATCGATATAAACGTGCGATTTAACGTTGTTTATCGATTTATCGTTGTCGATGGTCGCATGCTAGCCCCGCATCTAAGCTTTGACTTATAAGTGAGTTTGAAATTTCAGACATTTTCGGGCGCTCAAGCACCGTACAGAGTTATTTTTAAGCTTTAGTAATTCATAAACTTGTTTTAATTTTGGACTGGGAGCGAAAGAAAAACATAGAATGTGCCAGCTGCTCTTCCCGGTCAAACTGTAAAAGTCAGTTGAGTGACAGAGGTTTTATTGGCGTTTTTGCGGGCGATAGGCTGACCCACAAAGCAGATATACAGGGTGTTCGGCAGAACGTTGAACATACGCAAATGGTGGATGGGTGGGGTCATGTGCTACTTACTCAGCCCAAATTATTTGACCTTGGCCCCTTGGTTTTTTTTATATTTATTTTTTTGTATATTTTTCGAATTTCACCACTTTTATGACTTTGAAGGCGAATATTTTTATTTACAATGAGTAAAACAGGCAACATTTTATTTTGTTTTTATTTATTTATCAGATTCTCATGTAATTATCGCTTAACGCTGATGTTACCCTAAAAAAAAGTTATGGGTCCTCAAAGTCACAGAAACATGTATGAAAAAACTTAAAGCTTAATTTCAACTTTCATTTAAAAAAAAACTCAAAGAGATGGAGGACTTCCAATTCTAAGAAAACATTCCTAATGTGTGACCTTTCTAGCGATATGTAATTTTTTTTAATTAAAAAAGATCTTCAAGAGTTATTCAATTTTTTTATCAAGTAGATAAATTTTGACAAAACTCTTCTTTTGTGGAAAGTGAAATGTTTTGCGAAATTTAATACTGTTGAGTTGGTAATAATTAAATGATCGATGGAAAATAATAAAATTTTTGAACTAAGTACAAGGAAAACCTTAGGCGTGGTAATGAAACAAATAACATTTTAAGTAATTTTTTTATTAAAAATTACAACAATTGTTCAAATTGCCGTCCTTCTACTTCGATACAAAGGCGACATCCGCGCCTAATTTCTACCGTTGTTGTCCGCAGCTGCATCTCCTGCTTCAAAACCTCGAAAGCTGCATTAATGCGATTTATTAAGTCTTCGCGGCTTTCCACTTCTTTGACATAAACGAGCTCCTCTTCCCCACACATAAAAATCAAGTGGAGTGAGGTCAGGCGAATTGGGAAAACAGTTGTCCAACAACTAACGAACTGCCCGACTCCAGTGTGCTGGGCAGCCATCATGTTGAAAGACAATAGGCCCGTCTTCTTGGAATACTTCTTCCAACAATGGTGGTAGATCATCCATTAAAAATCCCAAATAGTTGTTCCCATTGATGTGATCGGGCATATAATGAGGCCCTATTAGTTTATTGCCTATCACTCCCGCCCACACATTTACACCGAATCTTCTTTGGAAGCTCCTTTGTCTTTTTACTCGAGGATTTTGTTCTAAAGGTGCCCAATAGTGTAAATTGTGAACATTTGTAATTCCTTCTTTATCAAATTTAGACTCATCCGTCCACAGAATACTTCTTAAAAAGTTTACGTCGTCCACATCGGTATGCAGAAAATGGCGACAAAACTGGACACGTCTCCCAAAATCATTTTCCTCAAGACCTGAAACAAGCAAAACACGTCTAAGAAAAATAAATTTAATGCTAAATCTTTCCTTTTTCCGAGTTCAAACTCTAGTCATTAATTACTTTATCTAAAATTTTAAGTAGCCAAGCGGCTTAGCCATAAAAACTTAAGTTAACATTCACAAAAGGGCGTCTGATTTGCCATTGTTCTCAAAATTATCTGCACTAACTACGCTGCGGAAACCGGTTTCTAAGAAGAATGCGGCCGAATAGGAACAGATGTTTTTTATTATTATTTTAATTATTTACACGAGGCTTACCTTGCACTGGAGTGTAGTGAAAAGCATGCCTTCCATCGTTCCGGAGAACAGACCACACTTTCCATATGTTTAGGCCAAGTCTGGCAGCTATCTGTCTAATGCTTGTAGTAGGATCCTGCTCAAACTCGCGAAGAATTTGTTCGTCGATGGCAACATGTACTTCTCGTCTCTTCACTCGCGGTTCTTGGAAGTTCAGGTTACCGGTTTGTCGTAAACGTCGATAAGTACTCGCAAACGTCTGATGAGTGGGTAATCGTCGGTTAGGAAAACGCTCATGGTAAATTCTTTGCGCTTCACGAGAATTAGTATTAGCACTTCCATACGCTAACAACATGTCCGCGTATTCCTCATTAGTAAAAGTTGCCATTTTTACACAAATAACAAAAGGTAACAGACTTCTTGTAAGAAAAACTTAACAGAAATAATAACAAAACTAGTGGTAACAATAACAATAAACAAAAAAACAGTGACCGAAAACAAGCGTAACAGGCACGTAAGATCGCAGAGGCAGTTAAGTCTCGACTGAAAAAAAGAATCACTCTCACTCGCGCCTTAGGCCTCTGAGGCGTCACCGTCCGCGGTGCCCCGAGAGTGAAAGAGACATAAGATTCGTTACGACTGCGCAAGAGCGAAACAAAATTTCTACCTGTTCTGTGTAATTAGCTCAGTTAACAAAAGGTGAGTCGTTTAGTCAACGGCGTCGTTGGATTTAGTTTTCCTCTAAATTTGATAACAAGCCAAAGGCTAAAACCAACACTTAGACTACTATTAGAGAGTGTCAATAAAGAAATAAAGTACTTTTTTTCCATCGATCATTTAATTATTACCAACTCAACAGTTTTAAATTTCACAAAACATTTCACTTTACACAAAAGTAGAGTTTTGTCAAAATTTATCTACTTGATAAAAAATTGAATAACTCTTGAAGTTCTTTTTTAATTAAAACAAATTACATATCGTTAGAAAGGTCAAGCATTAGGGATGTTTTGCTAGAATTAGAAGTCCTCAATCTCTTTTAATTTTTTTTAAATGAAAGTTGAAATTAAGCTTTAAGTTTTTTCATACATGTTTCTGTGACTTTGAGGGCCCATAACTTTTTTTAGGGTAACATCAGCGTTAAGCGATTATTACATGAGAATCTGATAACATTCAAAATAAAAACAAAACAAAATGTTGCCTGTTTTACTCATTGTAAATAAAAATATTCGCCTTCAAAGTCATAAAAGTGGTGAAATTCGAAAAATATACAAAAAAATAAATATAAAAAAAACCAAGGGGCCAAGGTCAAATAATTTGGGCTGAGTAAGTAGCACATGACCCCACCCATCCACCATTTGCGTATGTTCAACGTTCTGCCGAACACCCTGTATAGTAGAGCTGCTGTAAGCAAAGATGCATAGCTTAAATTTGGGTTGTCGTGACGTCACAGCCTCTAGTTCAAGCTATTCGGCACTAGAGGCACTGTCGTCAGTTCGTCGCTGACTTCTGTGAAGTGTGTATACGCGTAGATATTAAAAAAAATTATATAATAAAATAACATTGATAATCCAAATAAAATTAACTAAGCACGAAGATTCATAATTATTTTTTACAAATTGTTTGTTTTCCAATTATTTGTGTCCAAAATTACAGATTGTTATTTGTTGCCTAGGTGATTTTTATGCCGCGAAAATTTTTTGCGCTATTCAGCGTCAAGTAGAAATACTTTTATTTCGCGGTTTTTTTCTGACAGATTTGGTAAGTATGAAATTTCGTTAAAAAACTAGAGCCTCCTAGTAAAGTGTAGCCGAACTTTTTTGATGGTTATTTGAATATTTTAACCTTATGTTTCAACCGGTTTTTACTACTCGCTACTAGGTGACTAATGCAATCGCCTGTTTGGCCATGATTGACCATAACCCACCGTTTACCCCTCCCGCACCCCGCCCGTAGGCTTACCTTGAGTCCCAAGAGAAAACTAGATAGGGCAGCTCCTCTATATATTTCCTCCGTGGGCTGACCATCTGTCACTGCAATAGTCTCAATCCATCACAATACCTCCAAGTCAAAGGTAACATCAGATGGTTTTATAACATCTGGTGTTCTGCCTACGCCATAAAGGAAACAGGCGTGAAGTTATGTAGGTATATATGAATATTGTAATTTTAATTCCCACTTGTTAACCTATCTTCGTCGTGGCGCCGAGGTTACTGTGCATATCAAACGATATCGCAGGTTAAGCGCGCTCGGTGCGGCCGGTATTAGGATGGGTGACCGCCGACCATTCGTTTCTCACGACTTCCGTGATTCGGAGCGCACGTTAACATTCGGTCCCGGGTGCTGTATACTTGTATACAGTAGTCGTTAGGGTTTGTCAGAAGCCATTTCGGCGCCCTGAAATATCTGACATCCACCAACCAGCACCGGGCCAGCTTGGTGGATTACGGCCTAAACCTCCTCGTCACCCAGAGGAGAGACTCATAGCCCTGCAGTGGGCTCATTACACGGAGTTGTGATGATGATGAATCTATCTTTGTATATGTAAAGTTTACGTTAAAGTCATAATGCTGTGCTCACAAATTGTTAGGCACCGATCTAGTTTAATAGTTAAATTCCTTATTATACATATTTTTACTGATCGTTACTTTGACTAGAAGTCGATGTGGTCGCCATGGCCGAAACCGGCGGAAGATTCATCATAAGCGAGTTGCTATCTGTACTAAGTTATTGTGACTTACCCAAGGCAGCAGCTAAGCTGTCAAGAATTAATTGATTTTCCTCGTCCAAGTCTACTAAAACTTGCAGCTGTCTCGCCATCTATAAACACAATTTGGGGATTCAATATTTAACAAAAGTTTTCTGTTAGTAACCTAAAATGAAAATACATGTCCTCAAAGTAAGCAAAGCTTGTGTTATGAGATACAATGTAGCGAACTAGGAAGGAACCTAGAATATAAAATACATAGGTATATAGCCCGAACCTGGAACATTTTTTTTCTTGTTCCGTACGGGAATTGAACCCGCAACAACTAGCGTCTCACAAAGTGGTCGTCAATCTTCTGATTATACTGTAGTTATTTTTGCTATGTGATCCCGTAGGAGACGAGGTCAAATGTCCTGGATAAGTCAAAAAACAAGCATAAACACACAGACATACATCTACATAGATAACGCAAGTGTCACGATTTGTATTGAAACCAAGCGTGCCGACTTTTTAACACCAACTGTGACGTCACAGCTGATATTTTGTGATATAAAATACAAACCGGTTCAAAGAAACCGATGTCGCCAATGAAATCGATTATTAAGACCGATATCGATATTGTGATATTGATTTTCTAACAGACATACAAACGCGCGGACTAAATCTAGCGGCGACCAACCTTGACGCTTGGTCGGGGTTCGGACACACGAATTACATACATTTGCGTTGTCTATGTGTGCGTAACAGGAGTTTAATTATACCGCGAGTAGCATTACCTATTATTATTTTAATATATCTTGGATGAGTGTCTTTAATTTAAATATTGTGAAAAGATAATCAACGAATGCAGAGCATTAAAAAAACCGATTTCACGTCAAAACTTTTGGCCGAAGTAGAAAATCGTCAAGGTAAACGATCTCCGAATTCATACATATTTAAAAAAGTCATGAAGTACTCAATCGATTTCAATGAAATTATAAATAGGAAGTATCTTCTATCATATGAAACAAGAATCATCAAAATCGGTTCACCCAGTCAAAAGTAATGTAGTAACAAACATATAAAAACATACAGACGAATTGAGTACCGCCTTTTTTTTTTGAATGATACAAATATGGATTGAATCACCTGAAATATTGTATTTCCTTGTTTCACAAAGTATTTGAGAGTAGGCCTGGATGTGTAAAACCCAGTCCAATAAGCATTAGGTTCGCTCGCGTAGGGAAAGAAATCGTCTTGCTTCGTTGGGAGCGTCGGCCTGAAATTATTGTGAATTTTTATTGAATTAGCAATCCGTGACTTGAGTCGATAGAGTATTTATAGATAGTGTGGCCAATTTATAGGTACATATCCTACGATTAATAAGGTTAATACTAGATAAATGCGTGGTAACGCAGGACTGCGTTTGCAATCGCACTTTTCGGAGTTTCAGACATTTTTAGGTCTCACTGCCCCGCCCCGGCTGCGTATTTACAAAGAACTTTATTCTCTTATTTTATTTTATTATGTATTTTATTCTTTATTATTTGTTTATATATTACTACCATCAAATTCACTGTGAATTTTATTATTTTATCAAATTACTCTTCCTCCGTATTTTTACAACGTTTAATTTGTTAATTTTATATTTATTATTAATTTTACCTATTCGTTTATATTTTAAGTATTTTGATTATTTTTGATGTTGGGATGTCGTATACAGGGTTAATTTTATTTAGCGCATCCCGCAATTTTGTTATTCTTTTCTGTTCTTTCTGTTCTATCTTTTCTGTTCTATTACTTAATTGTTACTATTTCGCAAAACTGCATGCTGTCTTCACCTATAAGTGTGGTGGCGCTAGAATTGTATCACAATGCCATATGTTCTTTGTTAAACCTTGTTTTGGTGACCACTGCGTTGGTGAACTATATAATTAAATAAAAATTAGAGTGAAAGTGCAAACTGCACCGGCTTAGTTTTTGTATGACAAAAACTTGCCGAAACCTAATCTATTCTAGTACAGAAATTTACCGAAGTCGCGTAGACTTTGTGAGATAACTTCAATTTAACATTGCAGCAACAAATGCAATTTTTCCATTTGATATCGATATTTACTGATCGTTAACTTCAATAGTAGGTTGATACTTAAATGGTAATTGTTCTTATTTTCAAAGATAAAAATAGAATGTGCATGTAAAGGCCATACGTTTGACTTTTGACCATGTCGGGATTGTCCAGGGTTGACTATAATAACTGGCGAGACTTCACCCGCTCGGCTCGCGCACGTGTATATGCGGCCTACCATGTTCCTCCTCGCTGCGTTCGTCGTCGCACCTAGCCGTACCGACTTCGCTTTCCGGCGCGGGAGCCCTTCTCGTAGCTTAATCTCTTTCATGGCAATGTATATAAAAAAATATATACTTTTCATCTTGAGTGAACATGTATAATACAGTACCTACTAGGTTTTGTCCTTGCATTTCTTTGAAAATTTCAAGACAAAAAGCTAATCCATTTGAGTAATTTTTTTTACTGAGATAGATTAGATATTGTTGAGTAATATGCATAAACAAAAGTTCTTCTATTAGAGTCTGAGTCTGATCTCTCGTGACTCAACTAGTATAGCCTTTCTAAATATGCGCCCCGGCTGTGTATGGGTCGGCGTAAGAATGGCCTTACTGCCACCGGGAAAGCGTGTCCTAAGGATTGTAGCCTAAGAACGACGCTTCATAGTAACTGCAACGATGACGACTCAGCGGACTTTCCTACATCGCGCTATCAAAGTTTATATAGCGACTAGCACATCACCTCTTGCAGGAAATGCCTATAATTATTATGAAGCGATATTTTACTACGCATACCTACGCTCAGAGTTAATAAAGCTACGCCACTAAACCGAGGCTATAATTTTTTTTATGGGATAGCAAAATTTTAAATAATTATTCATTTTAATAAGTTGTAGAACAAATGTTGTTAGAATTGATGTGGAGAAGCTGCCTCCAAGGGGTGAGGCGGTAATTAAAATTAACCCTGTATACGACATCCCAACATCAACCGTCAGGCCGTGGGCCGCGTTCTGCCATCCCCTTTCTGGGGATCGGGAACGAACACCTTGTTCGTTCTATACCAATTGATCGACATCGCTCGGTTCTTTCTGATCGGATTGGCTAGGTAAAAACTATCCATTGACGCCGACTAATCTAGAATAAATCGATCGATTGATGTAGTAACACCGTAAAAGACGACTTACTCGAAGGAGCAGTGTGCCAGGTTCGTCCCCGGCCATTAGAAACGAAATTGATTGTTTGAGCACAAAGAGGAATGGACAAATTCAAATTCAAACATTTACTCAACATACAAACAAACAAAAAAGACCACAATAACACATAAAAATAAACATAATTTACAAAAAAAATGATACCTAATTAAAAAGAGAAACGCTGTATAAAATTAAATAAAGAAAACCACAACACAAACTTGACAAAAAATGTGCCCCGTTAATGCGTGTGCTTGCCCACGCTGCATGTTACTCACAGTTAAATATTTAATTCATATATTATGCTTGCTTAGTAATTAATTACATACACAACATGTAACATAATGAAGAGATAATACTTAAGGGAATTGCATGTTTGGTGATTTATATGTAACAGTAACATAAATTTGTTACCCTTACGGTTCGGCCGAAAAACAAGTTCAAAGTATCTCAAATCTATATCAACCCTAAAAACAGCTGTTAGCTTTTGATGAAATCTATTCGATAACAGATGGCGTAAAAATAAAGTGATAAGTAACTAAGACAGATACTTCAAAATTCAGCCGGTGCAGGAAAGGTCATAAGGTCACTGACTGCGGCACAAGTCTTGTTTTAGCTTATTAGGTTGACTAGGGTTGTCAAAATATTTTGTTGTAAAATAATTAAATATTGCATAAAATTCTATACCAGCACTGATCATGCTAATATTTTTACTGTATATTCTACGTATGGTATAGAAGCTAAACCTTAAGTTTTATCTCTCCATTTTGTTACATGTTGTATGTACACTCAAATACATAAATATAAGTATAAAATATATAATAATAAAGAATAAATAACAACATCAAGAAGGAAGGGTAAGAAGAGGACGTACGTGAAGCAAACATAGAAGAGGCATCGGTGCGTTCCTCGGGAGATCCCAAGGTCTCTTTATAAACGTGGTGGCTGGCGTGGGGGTTTTATGAAGAAAGTCTCACATAACTCATCTTCGTTAATAAAAAAAGGTCACTCCTCTGCCCACAGTCACTGTCGTTAACTTACATACATACATACATAACCTCACGCCTGTCTCCCTTTGGGGTAGGCAGAGACAAGAGAACACCAATTGCTTCGATCCAGACATACCTCTTTCGCTTCCTCCACGTTCATTAACCTTTTCATACATGATCGCCGGTTACGGGTACTTTTAACCAGGCCCTTTTTAAGAACGTCGCCAACTTGATCGGCGTACATTTGCCTAGGGCAGCCCCTTACGACATCACCATCCATTCTTGCTATGTACACCTCTTTCGTAAATGTACTTTCACTCATCCTTTCCAAATGTCCAAACCACCGTAGCATACCCTTTTCAATCTTAGTCACTACCTCTTCTTTCAATCCGCATCTCTTTCTTATTTCACTATTGCGCACCCTATCACTCAATTTCACTCCACATATGCTTCTCAACGCTCTCATCTCCACAGCATTAATCCTACTTTCATGTCTCTTCTGCCACACCCAAGATTCACTACCATACATAAGCGTTGGCGCCAAAACTCCCTCAAGTACGGCAAGACGAGCCTTATTTGGTATAGTTTTGCTTGCCATTATCGAGTATATGGCGCCATTAATACATTTTCCTGCTTTTACTCTCCTTTCAATACCACCTTCACGCTTCCCATCTCTTGTAAACAAGGACCCCAAGTATACAACACTCGTTAACTTACATTATGTCTTTTACAGCTTTTAAGTAGCAGCTGGGCGTGGAGTAGAAAACGTTCAAGTCGAGGCCGTCCTTATACGATTTCTGGTTAGCGTTTCTGGAAAATAAACATTGAAACTGTGAATTCTTCATTTTAGTACTTTTTCTGTGAGTCACTAGAGTTCGGGGAGTTTTCTGTGAAATCTGCCCCCAATTATTACCTGTATTGTCTGGTCTGTGTAATGCGAATTTTCAATCGAACTTATATCATTTAATTGTGTAACTTCAATTAATTAATTCAACTTAACATATTTTCTTAAATTAATTTAATAATTTTGTTCTGTTCTTTGGTTTATAATTCTTTATATTTTTGGGAGTTTAGTTGAGTTAGTTTTTAAATCGTTTTTTTTTTAAATCTTGATTCAGTTAAATTGATTTATTTCCTTTAACTGCTCACTCACATCTCACTGCTTTAATTTATTTTGAATCTCAGTGAGAATGTTAAGGACAATTACAATTCCTATTGTAAATAATTTTGTTAATAAGTTATATTTTTTGTACATTGTCTGTTTTTCTCCGAAATAAATAAATTCATTGTAAGAAAAATGTTACCCTCACAAGCTTCGAGTCTTCGGTCTCATCTTCTCTAGCTATTAGATGAGATGGAGATTGGATTTGTTTAGAAAGTGGCCATTAAAAATAGAGAATATTTCTGGGCTTGGTTTTGGTGTATTTCATACCTACATTTCAATTTAAATTTAACCAGCAGCATTTAAAATCTTGCGTACCTATACAGAGTTCATTTGTATACACCGGCCAAATTTTTTTTACGCAATATAAACGATTTTTGCAAAAGCAATAACTTCTTTTTTACAAAGAAGTAAATATATCCGCTAACATATTAAGCAAACCACGTATTACACGTATTACGTACAAATATTACCATTAAAATAAAGACAACTGCGCGCTTCTACTGATTACATCAATGAAATGCCGCTTCGTAGTAGGTACCTATGTTCATCAAAAGCGTCTATTTTTTTTAAAGTTTGTGGTTCCATGTTTCTACTTTTTTGTACTGAGTGACGATTAAATAAATATGCAGGTATACGTTTATATCGTAACAAATAAACTAAAAATAAAATGTGGCTGGTGACTACAAATCAACCCTGTATATAAAACCATTGCATAAAATAAAAAAAAGGTCTTACTCAATAAGTTTGTCCATGTTTCTGTACCACACCCCCGCATCCTTATACGCAAAGTCATCCCCCATCGTCACTAACACATGATTTGTGACATAATGCTGGGCTTGCTCAAACACCCATCTTATGAAATCCTCAACCTGCTGAAAAAAAGAGAAATGAGGTGGAAAAAGTGCAGGAACTTCTTAGATAGAAACTATGAGACTTTCGTTTGTCTGTCAAATGTTAAGAGTGACAGTAATGTCACGGTAATACTATCTACAGTAATTGAACTTCATACAAACGGATAGTTGTAAAAAACCCGTTAGCTACCGTTAAATAACCAAATATTTGGTTAACTACCGATAAAATGCAGGTATTAACGGTTAAATATCTGACAGTGATAACGAAAAAGGATAAAGTGTTTCTTTCTTTTCTTGTTAACCGACATCAAAAAAGGAGGTTATCAATTCCACTCGTATGTATGTAGTATTTTCAGAATTACCGAGTTTTCGTATACATATGTTACTCTATATCAACGTCAGACAATAGTGTATGTATGTTTTTATGTTTGTGTTCGCATATCTCCGGAACTACACATCCGATTTGACTAATTCTTTTTTGTGGTACTAGGTACCGTTCAACTCAGAGTATAATATAAGTCTTATCAAAATCGGTTCAATAGTTTTTGAGGTAGGGAATTTCAACAGACTTTTTTTGCCAGTCGAACTGGCATCATCGCGCAACTTGCGATGCACATTTCAATCTGTTAGCGACATCTCGCGGTGGTATTTCACCGTAACAAGCATAAAATGCGGTTAATTAACCATTAATAACGAAAAATGCATATTTAACCGCGTGGTTAAAATCGTTAAAACCAGCTTCGCATTTATAAAACGGACGAAACACGCGCTATACCTACGCGGCTCGATCTCACGCTCGGCATGCGGCCAGTCGCGAGTGTCTGCATACCGAAACAATTTTTGATTGAGCTTTACATTAAAATACGGATTTTTTAGACTTTGAAATTTATCAATAAATCATTTAGTACGTCTCAGTCGAAGCGCAATTATTTTTCGGTCGCTAATTTATAAGATCGATTTGTTATTCAAATGTAAACATGGTTTTTTGACACAAAACGCATTTTTGTTGAACAATTCCTATTCAATTCACAATTCACAAAGTATTTTATTAGAATGATGAATCCACACATCATTCTAATAAAATACCTTAACCTTAAATAATAATTAACATTCCCCTAAAATATTTTGATCTTCATAAAAAACACCATGTATAGCTCACTAAGAAGGCCGGTTCTTTTGATTGTTGGAGCAATGATAGTACGGGAGTAGGTATAATTTTTTTCAACAAACTTGCTCGTAAAGTGAGCGTTATTCTATTGAATTTAGAACTATAAACTAGGCTATAAGTCACGCGTGCATAATATATTATACCCTAGTGCATAATATAATGAATCCTACAAAGTTGAATTGTACCTTAGTGCAAATAACATGCGAGTAAACAGAGAATATTTTATTGATCCGGGTTATACATTAAATATATGAGCGGCCAGCGGACAGGCGGCACAGCAGGCACAGCGACCAGGCGGCGCGCGTGCAGCAGCAGCGGCACAGCGCCTCCGAGCAACAATAGCGTGTGTACGTGTAATGGGACAGGGCTACTGACGCGCAGCAGCTAAGAGCTGCTTCAAATAAATTTTATGACCACGTATTTCTGTCTTTTACTCACAAGTGTGTTGAAAAACGTCGTATGTAACTCGTGAGCGTTGCTAATTACAGTCTCGGCTCATTATTAGGCCCTCGCCTGCGGCTCGGGCTCAAATCACAGCCTCGACTGTAATTTGCAACTTAGCTCACTTGTTACATAATATACTAATACCTAATTTCAACCTGAAAATTTTGTTTCCACCAGCTAATAAGTACTGGGCAAAACTGTATGTTTACGGCCTAAGGGAGAGACTCATGTTCTTGCAGTAGGGTCATTATTATAAATACCTGCTGCGGCTATTAGGGCTATGTGTGGGGAAATGGTCTCGTGTGCTGGACCATTTCCTAGGTGGGGGGCGCTCGGCTAAGGCTGAGCGCAATCTGCCGGGAATCGCGGGTAATGCCAATGGCGGTACCGTGGGCTCCATCTATTGCGGATGAGGTACACCTTGAGGTTTTGAGTGTGTAGGTCTGGCCTGCTGCTGGATCATCCCCAGATACCCCGTCGCTCCCCCTTGGGCGGTCGGGGACGTGATAGTTCGTTTTCCTCAAGTAAAAAAAGGGTCATTATAAATGGCTGTGGTGATGATTATGACAGTTACCTGGCTCTCTGGAGTTTTGCATTTTTCGGTGTAGCAGAAGCTGGGCGGTGGCTGGTACAAGTTGTACAGCACAGACGTGAATATGTCCGAGCGATTACCTGTAGAAAAGACTTTTTAAAATTTCAATAAAAAAAGGTTGAAAAGGTGAAACTTTTTAAAATTTCAATAAAAATTTCAAAAAAAAGAGCGGAAAGGGAACAAGTGTGGTTCTACTTGATTTTTCTCGTGCCTTCGACTCTTTGAGTGTGCCATTACTCCTATCTAAATTATCCTATTATGGTGTGGACAACCAGTCTCTACGTTGGTTTTCTGATTATCTAAGTAACCGTGTGCAGTCTGTAAAACTAATAAAAGATAATGGAAAAACAACTTTTTCAGATGTAAAAATAGTTAATCGCGGAGTACCTCAGGGCTCCATTCTTGGACCACTGCTATATATAATCTACAGCGCAGACATAACCAAAGTTATCAAACACTCTAACTTTCATTTATATGCGGATGATGTTCAAATTTACGTTTCTGCTTACCCTGACCAGTTTCATGTTGCCGTATCAAATTTGAACGAAGACCTAAACAGTATTGCACTATGGGCTCGCAGGAATGGCTTGCTGCTTAATCCTTTAAAATCAAAATATATGGTTATGGGCTCCAAACACCAAGTGTCTAAGATTCTTAGCAGGAATTTGACTATTGAAATTGATGGTGAACCAGTAGAACGCGTAAATGAGGCGAGAAATTTAGGAATTAGGATAGATAGTAATCTGCATTTTGAGTCCCACATTGTTGACCTTGTAAAATCATGTTTTTATCGCCTTAAAGTTTTATATCGTATTCGCGACCTACTTTGTGAAAAGGTGCGTGTAACACTGTGTGAATCTCTGATATTATCAAAGTTGAATTATGGCGATTTAGTGTATGGTCCACGTCTGCAGTCCAGGACTCGCCGTCTCGTGCAACGAATTCAGAACGCATGCTGTCGTTTTTGTTACTACATTCCACCTCGTCAGCATATAACTCCCTATGTCAATAAATCATCCGTTTTGAACATGAGTTCCCGTAGACACCTACACTTAGCTTCTTTATTATTTGACGTAATAAAGCATGGAAAACCGGACTATTTGTTTACTAAATTAAAATTTGCTAAAACTAATGACAGATATAGTACTAGACCTTGTCGCATGCCATTAGAGTTCCATTCTCATAAAACTGTCGCATTCACCGGCAGTTTCCGCTATCTGGCCACTAAATGCTGGAACAATATACCTCCACCTATACGCCATTTAACATCTAAATTTACGTTTAAAAAAAGCTTTAAAATGTTCCTACTGAACAAACAGTTGTTAGGTATTCCAAATGGCTATTCATCTTTTCATCATTTCAGATTTTGCGGTGTAACGGCGACAGGTCCTTGCTTATTTCTCAGGCTTCACATCTGTTTGACCACCATTAGGTATGCAAAAATATTCACTTTCCCACTTACTCAAACTCACCCAAACATAACACTGCAATCATATAAACTAAACAGCTACACAAATTATTTATATATTTCACATTCACCACTATACGTGTTTATTTCATCTATTTCGTTAACAGATTTCTTTTTTAACTAGTGCAACCTTCGTCAGGCAATGGCAGAATTATCAGTGCCTTGCTCTATAGAGCAAATCAATGCACTGGGCCATGGTCTTTTTGTGCTGCTGCAACATAACTTTCCTTTATTCTATAAATGTATTTCATTAACTATTTTTATAACTTTTTTAATATGTATTGTGTTTCCTTAAGTTTTTTTTTTAATGTTATTTTTTTTTGTTCATAAGTTTTATTTATTACCTGTAAATATGTTGTGGACGCAAATAAATAATTTTCTATTCTATTCTAATCTATTCTAAAAAGTGACGCAGAACTGGACCTTCCAAATGGAACACATCTTTAAAACGTAAATGGCAAAGGCCAATTTATCGAAACCAATAAAATAAAAATTATGCAAGTTTGAGTGTTTTATTAGATTTTTAAAAAAATTACTCTTAAATGGAATGAACTCCCTGCGTCTATTTGCCCTGACCAGTATAGTCGTAGTACTTTTAAGCGTCGAGTGAATAGGTTTCTCTTGGATAGACGTGTACCACCTTAGTCGTCATGCCCACATAGTGTCATGGAAGACAAATGTCCCATCCATATTTAATAAAAAAAAACACCTGTATAAATCTTGAAAGACTTAAAAAAAATAAGCGGGTTTCGTATCTTTACCCCTGTTATTCTTGCTGAAATAAGCAAATATCACAATTTTTATCTTATTGTTACACTTAGAAGGTCCCTGTTTAGAAGACGTGTCAAGAAACTCAACAGCGATCGTCTTTTCAAAACTGTTGAAGATCAAGAATTCTTATTCAAATGTTTACTTATTTACAAATGGCTGTCTTGCTGGTGCAACGAATTGATTTGACTACTCAACTGTGCTGGAAGTCGTTACGGCGCCGTGGTTACTGTGCATAATGAAATGAAATATCTTTATTTGCAAGGAAGTCGGTACATTGTAGGTCTTAAATATAATAGTGAATAATATAGACATCCTACCGACGCATCCTGTCGGTGCGCGAAAATTGTATTGTAATATAAAATTTAAATAATTAACTGTAGATATATAATTATAAAATGTCATATTTTATTAATTTAAAAATTGTCAAAAAAATATGGTCAGATAAAATTACAGTAATATATTGAAATATAACAGAATAAATTAATAAAATAAAATAAATTGTAAAAATGAAATAGATGTCTACTCTACAGAGATTTATATTTCAAAAAGTCATTTGTATTATAATATAGTTTCAACAGTAGTTTGAATAGTCTCTTTTTAAATAAAGCTAATGGCAAGTTTTTTATGTTCAAAGGCAGTTTGTTAAATATTTTTACAGCCATGCATACAATAATGTTTTAGTAAATACATAATCTTTGCGCAGGTGTACAGCTTTCTCGCGTGTCGCTTACGACCAGAAATCATATTCCGATTTTTAGGGAACAAAGGGTGCTTTTTTACAAATAAGTATACCTCATAAATATAGAGATAAGGCAACGGTAGAATCCCTAGGCTCTCAAAAATCGGTCGGCAGCTATCTGTATACCCGGCACTTGCTACCGTGTCCAAAAGACCAATTATTTTTCAACGGAGTTGCCGCACAAAATAATACCGTAACGCAAGATAGATGCAACGTATCTGTGATATGAGATTAATGACGCTTTTTGACCAGCTACATTTTTAACTCTCCGTAACACGAATCGGTCTAATTTATTGCAATCATCTTTATTGTAATGGTAATTTAGAGTGACCATGCGTTCATTTAATATGGTAGCGGATATATTAATTTCCTTGTAAAAAAATACTTTTTTTTTAATATATGGTTTTTATAAATGATACTCATTGTGTAAAAAAAGATTGTCCGGTGACTATAAATCAACCCTGTATATTCAATATTTCAAGACTTTAACGAAGAGGTCATACATTTTTACGTTTTTTTTATATTTATCATATATATTTTTATTTCGTTTTTTGTTATCATCGCACAGGGAATATTTAAGGTAAAGTCGTCTTTTATTATCACAACTCCTTTTTAACCCTTTGGTTAGCCATTTTCTTTTTATAGCGCTTTTGTTTGTGATTTTCACGATTATCAAACGAAATCGCAGGTTAAGCGCGCTCCCCCCCCCAAGTAGAGTGTGCCGTGTCGTGGCGGGGGGGATCAGTAGCCCGTCGCTATCCAGCGATCGGGTGAAGCGAAATTACTCTTACGGCGGAGGAGCTCTGTGTCTGTCCGCATCGGGTTGGTTCGAGGTTGTTAGTGGGTCAGTCCGGCCTTTTGCCGGATCATCCCCACATTCACCACCGTTCCCTCTTGGGCGGTCGGGAGACCGGTATTAGGTCGATGATCATCGAGCAGAACCCAGTCGCTCAGTCGGTACAGTGCACAGTCGAAATGCACAAGATCTATGTTCTTGCGGGTAAAATCGAGAGCAGTTTATTTTTACAAATAACTTTAGAAAAACGTTTGCTATAATCTTATTTATTACATACACAATTGGCGGTCTTATCGCTGGGCAGCGATTTCTACCAGACAACCATGGACATAGGATAATCGGCATGCTAGGTAATCAATAAAACATAGACTACATATCAATATAATTAAATTATAAAGATGATTAAACATAAAAATACACAATGTGAAAGGTCCCTTGTGGAAGCTATTCTTACATAAATCTAAATCAATATAACGCTTTCGCAAATAAAAACAATAGAACATTGGATTTAATACTAAGTAATGATCCGTGTGTGACAGGTGTGCCAAATATCCCTATCTCAAATATAGATAACCACCACCCCCCCATAGAATTTTTTTTTTTTTGTTAAGGAGTTTACAATTAACTAACACTATATTTGACATGTTCTTTTTTTACTAACCACATTGTAAATATCTGTTTTTTTCTCCAAAATAAATAAATAAATAAATACATAATCTTCAAATAAATATCTCTTAATATCATACCCAAATCGTCATCCCCACGCCAAATCATTTCCAACGATTTTCTCTCATGCCGCATACTCTTATCTTCATAGTCGATCCTGCCCAGAAAAAGGCCATCAAAACCCATAGCGGCCAGCAGCGAAGCGAACTCGCGCGAGTGTCCAAACGGGTCGATCTGCCAACCGGCTGTCGGAATCGCCCACGCGCCGAACGTGTAGTTCAGTTTTCTTGAAATAAAAAAAAAAATAATATTAAAACCTCCTTCGTGTATTAAAACTTTTTTTTATGAAGAAAAAAGAAAAGAAACAGAGACTGTTACTTATGGAGTAGAAAACGAAAAGCTCTAAATAGATGTCGCTTCATACGCTTGACCCATTACAAACCGTCAAATGAACAAGTTGTTATCGAAATTGCTTGTTCACTGTTCTTTTTTTGCGGCAAATCTATATGATCATTTGTTTTTCTATATAAAAACGTGGAAACTATGGACCGTAATATGTGCATTTCCATAAAAGTTCAAATCAAGTACATCCACAACTTCCACATGTGCATATCCTCAGAAAAACTGAGGTATCCATTTTCTGTAAAACTTAAGACTACGCAATGATGCATTTCTATTTTTTGATAAACTTTTACTATGGTATTTGACAGTTGTTATGAGTCAAGCGTAATTAGCGCCTCTAGTGGAAAAAGTAGGCTGTTTTCTACCCCATTGTAGATGTGACGCATCTAAAGTTTGTGTAAGTCAGAATAAGAATAGTCCTACCGTGCCGGGATAAGCAAGTCGTAAAAAGCGACTAATCCGAGTGAGCCCGAATAGTGAAAGCAGGCCTATGCAACTCTAGTGTCAATGAAATTGAATTCTGCACCATCTAGGATATGATGTACCTACTACAACTTTTCGGTAAGTTATTTCTCCTGTTATTAACTAGGTAGCGCTGGGATAGCCGATTTATTAATATCTCGTCAGGAACTGGAAAAGATGTTGACTTTGACAGACTAGTCAACAGACTATTATAATAGTCTATGAATGATCGTGTGCGTGTGCGTCTGTTGCGTTTTGTGTTTTCTCCGCAATTTTATTAAAGACTTAGATTATTTTAACAAGTTCGCTTGAATTTGGCCGTGAAGTTAATTGTGTGACTTACTAACAACTTAAAAGGCTTCAGCAACAAAAGTTTATAAAGACTAAAGGGCGGGAAAGCGAAAACAGTGCAAAAGTTGTGTAATATATTGTGTAAATATACAGTGATTGTGCATGTCATTTAAGTATGACTTGCTGTAAGTCGTAAGGTTAATTTGGTCGACTTCATAAAAAATGTCAATGAAAATGTTGATTCACAGTTGCTGTAATGGGGTGAACCGAATAATAAATGGACACTTGACAAAAGTTGATGAGGAAGATGGAGCGAAGACAGAGGCATTTGAATATTCCACGCAAAGAAAAAAACAATAAACAACCTTAAAAAATAAAGATTTTCGTTTTTTTTTATTTTTACCACTTAGTATATGTATTATAAATACCTAATTCTGTATTTTTTTAAAGCAGTTATCACAATAAAATTTTATAAAATGTTAGATTAAATGTGATAAACAGGATAAGATATTTTTACCTTAATTTTTTTTATAATGGAAACTTATCTACTAAGGCCGTCTAGCGGCCATTTTTGGAATTAAATTTAGTTACTAGCGCCATCTATGATTTGAGGTTTTGTATTACTCTATATTGCCAATAAAATCAAGTTGCCCATCTATCTCATATTAACTGTATCGTCTATGAGTGAAAGGATTCAGTCAGGATCCGAATGGCTAGCTACCACTATTCATATAAAAACTCGTGCCAAATAACTGCTCGGGCGGTGATGTGTTCCGGCAATATTTTATGAAGAGATAGTTCTTCTAGATGATTGAGGAGGGTGATGGCTGGTACTTGCGTTATACTCGTGAAGCGGTGCCAGGTCGTTTTGCTAATGATACTATGACTATTTTATTCCATTCTTGTTCAAATACTCTGGTCCCAGTTTGTAATGTTCATATTGTGCGTCCATAGCTCATTGCACCTGCTATGTAAGCAATTTGGTTGTGGCATGACATTGGCTCTCACAATTAGCTGTCTTGTGTTTGTTTTTTTTTCATGTTACGGTCAATTTGTACTGTACCTATTAGTATTAATTTGATAATCCTGACTGAAAAAGAGTGCCAAGAGTTTTTTCTGCCGGCTTTTTTGTCTCTTGGTCTATTGTTATATCTTATTTAACTACTATCAACAACTAGTTAAAGCCGAAGTATGTGATGACTGACTTCATCAAGTGTTTTGTGAAATTCCTAAGATGAATAAAACTTTTTGAATTTAGAATTTTTCCTAGAGCCGTGTGCTTCCATCTTGGACCTCATCTTTACTTATCATCAGATGAGACAGGCCAAAGGCGAGCTTAATCACCAATAATCACCATTGATTCAACCCTGTCAAATTCACAGAACCACACGTGTGGTCTGACTGATGAACGTACCCACTGGGAGTATGTTTTTTTATAAGTAGCAATTCTCCAAAAGAAAATATGTGACACTCTTGAAAATACAGGGAGATTCAAAAAGGTGTGCCAATATTTAAACAGCGCACGGCAAAATTGATTTAGAATCCATCCCATCAGGTCTCCCAACCCTCAGCATTTCAGATCGCAAGTTATCCCAAGTCATACTTCTACGTAAAATTTAACATGTACAAACCTAAATTCTTATCAGTTGACGTACTTCATTGGCTGCCAAAGACTGATTAATAAGTGCCTAGAAATTAGAATAGATATTTTGGTACTTCCTTAACCCGGAACTAAAAAATAGGTTCCTAGGAATTTCCTCATTAAATTCTAAAAAAAAAGCTTGAATATATGATTCAAAATCGGTTATTTTCACACCTTTCATTATTATTTATTATCACACCTTTTTGAATCACCTTTTATATAACCCGTGCTAATGCATAAGCAAAAGTCAAAATATAGCAACCATTTTGTAAGATATCCCTTGAAAATATAATTGGAACTGCCAAAACAGATAATGACGTAGACTTAAAATATATTGTTGCTAACAGTTACGGCCACAATCATAGAACACATATACGCCACAATGCTCTCATTAATATATCGCACCTTCAGTAAGGCCACGGCACAATTGCACTTTTCATAATTTTACAGGAGAATCACTTTAAGTTATTTTTTGCAATCAATGTCAAATTTCTCACTGTATAAGTCAAATGAGTGTAATTTTCACTCATTTGATTTCTACAGTAACATGCAATGATTATTAAGAAATAGAATTATGTCATCTGAGTAGTTTAAAAACTTTACATTTGTTTCATTGAAATTATTTTGAATCTTTCTCTCCATACATATTTATATACATATATACTAAAAGAGGCTTTGTCCTTCCAGGAATGAAAAAAATTGAAACGCGTATTTACCTTAATGAATTTGGCACTCCAGAATTTTCAAAAAATCTAATAATTCGACAAGGGCATTTACGTTATCTAGAGTAAATGTAATAAATTAATGGGTGTCTTTGTCTGTCCAGCGATGGTATTACTATTTTTATACCGTTTGGCATATTTAACTCATTTTCACAAAATTTGGAAGTTATGCCCTTGTCTTACAGAAGGTGCGATATTACAATTATTTTAAAGTAAAACTTTTTAGAAATAAAACTTTTATAGAATAAATATAATATTTTTGTAATTAACATGAAATGCCTCTTCAATATCAGACTTTTAAGCCCCCAAAATGTTTGGTAAAGAAAATATGGCCTGCGGGCTATGATAAGTGCTGCCATAGGTGAACTGAGCTATTATACTTTGAGAGCATGTACAAAAGGCAGCAGACCAAGCTTTCCAAATCTTTCAAAAAATTGTTATTGAACCTGAACTCTATGCCCTCGACATTAAATAAAAAATTGGTTGGGGAAATTTGACAGATTTGTAACGCTTCACCTGCACATATTAATGACATAAAATAAAAAGCAAATCTCAACTTTATTCCATAAGTGAACTGATCGATAATGCATTGATAGTGCGTGGAGGCCTCGTCGTTCATGGTCCAAGCCCCACCAGCAAACTGCAGGCGTCCCTGCTGCACGAGCATGCGCACTTCACTCCGTCTCCACACCGACTGCCGAATGTACCACTTCCAGAAAAACGCCGTTTCTACGTATGTGAACCTGTGGAACAAGCGAATGAATCAGGCGTTAGAGTGCTACCATACCAATGGGGTAGAAAACTGCCTTCTTATTGCCACTAGAGGCGCTGATTACGCTTGACCCATAACAACTTTCAAATAGCAAAAGTTAATTTTATAGTGATATTGATAAAAAAATTAGAAATGACTGATTGCGTAGTCATAAGTTTTATAGAAAATGGATAGCATAATTTCTCTGAAGACATGCGGAATTTGTGGATGTTACTTGATTTAAACTTTTGTGGAAATGTACATATTACGGTCCACATTTTTCATATTTTGATACATGTGCTTACATTATTTTATAGGTTTATCCCAAAATAGAACACAGAACAAGCAATTTCGATTACAACTTGTTCATTTTACGCCACTAGTTATCACCGACACGTGTTTCGCTTCAACCAGAAGCATCTTCAGGATACAACGACCACCACCGAACTCTTTTGTTTGAGGGAGGAAGGGCGGTGAACCAACGCACGAAAATCCTGCATCACTAGTGCAAGTACAAGTCGCGGAATTAGCAAGGTAACTTTGTTAAGGTAGTTGTCATGGATTTCCGCAAAGTAACGCCTGATTCAATCAGATTAATGTTATAATTTTTGTGGTAATTGTTTCAAAAATATATAAGCATTAGAATTTTTTGGTTTCGAAAGTGTTCCCTGCTTGGTCAGCGGTATGTTCATAACTATTCGCAAAAGTCTTTTTTGAACGATTAAGACATCGGGTGCGTCTACACTCTTACCCCATGAAATAATTGACGACCACTTTGGCGGTGGGGTAAACCTATCTGCTTCAGTCAGCAGTAGTTGCGGGATACCCGATTTCCGCACGGAACAAGAAAAAAATGTTCCGTGTCTGGGTGTTTATCTATTTATGTATTTATATTGTAGGTTCCCCCCTAGTTCGCTACATGGTATCCCATAACACAAGCTATGCTTACTTTGGGGCCATGCAGTTAGTTTGTTTGTCTGGGGATTTTATTTATTTATTATTTTGTGATATCGTGAGAAAGAAAGCCATAGGCGTAATATGTCATTAGACCGGTTTTTAAGTCCGTTGTTTTTCTAAACTCGCGTAAAGCATAAGAAAATCTTGCCAGCTTTAATCTTATAACTTTTACATGGTTCAGTGATGGTTTATAAATAACCAGGCATAGTAGTTGTGGTTTTTGAACTGTAATTTAGTAGAACCATTATCACAAAACTCATTAAACAAAACAATATTAGTCTAGAGCATCCATGCTGGATTGGAAGTGAAAGAAAAACGTAGAATGTGCCAGCTGCTTCTCTTCCCGGGCATACTGTAAAAGTCAGTTAAGGGACAGAGGTTTTAAAGGTGTTTTTGTGGGCGATAGGCTGACCCCCTGTCACTACAATAGTCTCTCTCCATCTTTATAATACCTCCAAATTTGTCATACGTGACATCAGATGGTCTTGTAACCTCTGGTATTCTGCCTATCCTATAAGGCGTGACGTTATGTATGTATGTATTAGTCTAGAGCTTAAACTGCGGGCGTGATGCCTACGAATGTGAAAAAAAGTAGGAATTTTCGAAATTTTACAAATTATGGCGTAGCGCGCAAACTAATCGGGATAAAAAAACAAAATCAAGTGGTTTGAGTCCTCCTACCCTCCCACACACACGTACCTACTGGCTTGGCCAACATTATTGGGACGTACAGGGTGTTTATTATTAAGATAAGATCGGGATCTTTCGATCTTTCGATCGGGATCTTTCGGCATTTTTTAAACTACAAAAATAGAAACGATTGGTAGATGTTAGAATCATCAGGACATAATAATGTTTTTAAGTTTTTGCATTTAAAATGCTCAATTATTCTTTAAATAAAATGAAAAATGTGATAAATTAAAATTACCCGACCAGGATTCGAACCTGGGACCTCTCGTTTGCCGGACGAGTGCTCTTCCACTGAGCTACCGGGGCCTGGCGGTACGCCTCGAAATTACTTACTACGTTTTTACGTTATATTGCTAACGTAGCTCCATCTAATGGTATAGCTTTGCAGCTAAGACCACCTGAGACCAATTTCTTTACAGAAATTGTGAATCCCAGTTAAAGTGAAGCATTGCAAATATTGCAATGTTTTAATAATGTTTTTAAGTTTTTGCATTTAAAATGCTCAATTATTTTTTAATTAAAATGAAAAATGTTATCAGATTTTTCATTTTATTCATCAGGATATATTTTACAGAAATCATTACGGGCCAAAAAGGAATATGTCCTCAGATATCCTTACTTACTTTCTCTCTTTGTTTCGCAACAGCTCCTCAATGACAGAGTTCAGGATGTGTTGAACTCCTCCTTTGAAAACTCCCTTTGGGAACTCTTCTGTAAATATTCAAATTTATTGCATCTTACAAAACACTTTATAGATTGAACATTATCAAGTTATACATACACATAGGGCGCAATATTTGCGGGACACAGATATTAAATATAAATTATTATTTTTAACATTTATATTTATGAAAAAAATTGTTTTCTCAATTAAAAATAATAATAATAAATTGATTTATTGACAGGAAGTCGTCGTGGCACCGTGGTTACTGTGTTTATCATACGATATCACAATTTAAGCAACTTTCGGCGCGGTCGGTACTTGGATGGGTGACCGCCGACCATTCATTTCTCACGGCGACTTTCGTGCTTCGGAGGGCACGTTAAGCAGTCGGTCCCGGGTGCTGTATACTTGTATACAGTAGTCGTTAGGGTTTGTCAGATGCCGTATCGGCACCCTGAAAATTCTGACATCCACCACCCAGCACTGGGCCAGCTTGGTGGATTATGGCCTAAACCTCCTCTTCACCCAGAGGAGAGACTCATACCCTGCAGTGGGCTCATTACAAAGAGTTGTGATGATGATTTTATTATTTTTTTATTTATTTTATGATGAAATTGATTATATTTAGCTTAACCCATTTATTAGTATAACAATTTATACAAAAGTATAGGTATTACTTAACTGATGAAAATTTGACAAAATACCAAATTTCTTTGGGAAAACAAATCCATACAACTGCATTCATTTGCATTACTGCAAAAACATGTTAACAAGTGCGTAGCAATATCCTAAATTCAAAATGAAATTGCGTCCCAAGTAGGAATAATATATCTCGATGAATTTCTGAAATTGGCAGTTGATGTACCTACTGGCTCCCATAATTAATCACTAATTTAATCAATGTTTTAGATGTTACACCTCTGAAACAATTTATTATTACAGCCGTGTACACGTGACAGATAATAATAATAATAATAGTTTATTTCCCAAAATAAAAATACATTTTTAGACACAATTAAGCTATGATCTCCGCACTAGGCTTGGCCTGTATCGCGAGGATCATACATATTTTGATTAACATTTTGAGTAAAGACTATAAAATATACTATTGACTAACATATCATGTATACAAATTAATTATTAACTAAATTTCATCATATTCCATTGAGACGAAACAAAAAAAAAATTGAATTTTACATTAGCAAAACAAAAAATATATATCAAAAATAAAGTAACAAACAAGGAAGAAAAAATAAAGAAAGTGTTGTGTTCATGATTGTGTATTTGTTTGTGAGTGTAAGTGAGTGAGTGTGAGTGTCAGTACCCAGTAGTGTATTTATAGTTGGTCCTGAAGCATGCTTATATCCATGCTTTTTTTTTTTTGACAGCTGTAATTACAGTTTTTATTTTACTACCCTTAAAAACGCTTCCGATTCAGTGTAGTTTTGTGAAAGTAGGAAACTCTGTACAATCCTTTTAGCACCTCTGATATTGGCATAGATAAGAGATGGGCACTTCTTCACTATTTTGTTGTAAACTACGGACGACAGAAAGGTTTTAAAGCGACAAGCAAACGCAGTTTTCACTTTAGGTGTAGCGACTATATGAACTCGTTTTTTAATTATTTCATTGTATGTCGGTGAACCAAGTACGAGTTTATGTTTATAGATAACCAACCGTGAGATATATAGACGACGGACACTTAAGATTTCAGCTTCTTTATAAAGAGAGTCGGTAGGGTAAAGTCGTGGCTTATTAGACATTACTTTAAGGATGGCTCTTTGGGCTCTTTCGAGAATAATAACAGAGGAAGCTGTAGCCCCTCCCCAAGCAAGGATACAGTAGTTTATTACCGACTGACAAAGTGCAAAATAAATTGTTTTCAGAAGTCTTCCATTGGTCGCCTCACGTAGCAATTTCATCGTGTATATCAACTTACGAGTTCGAGCAGCTGTGATTGTAATATGCTCATGGAAACTTAATTTTTCGTCTATCATAACCCCCAGGTATTTTATAACGTTGGTTCGGGTTATAAAAGTACAAGCACAACATTGATTTTGAGAAGTACTACTCAACACTGGACACAGGAACTCATGAATTTTGGCAACTCCCATGTTCTCTTGTGGCTCTGAAGCTTTTGTTTTATAAAAACATAAAAAGCGTGTCTTTTTCGCGTTCAGAGTGAGAAGATTCTCTCCAAGCCACCGATATACAGATGCCAAACCCCTCTCCATTTCTTTGTGAACCTTCGACCAAGACTGTGCATGGAAAATCAAAGCTGTGTCGTCAGCATAGCAAACCACATCAGCGTTTAGGGATGTAATAGACGTTATGTCGTTCATATACATCAAGAACAGAGAAGGCCCAAGAATGCTTCCTTGAGGAACGCCAAAAGAAACCGAACGGGAGCAGCTAATATTTTTACCTAATCTTAGATATTGGCTTCTGGAGGACAAGTAACTGTTAAACCAATTTAAGGCTGTTCCCCGAATTCCTAAAGTCTCCATTTTTCTTAGTAGTATCAGAACAGAGACTGTGTCAAATGCTTTCGCAAGGTCAAGGAAAACGCCGGTGCAACATTCGTTGTTGTCCAGATAAGCAGAGATAGTGTCAGTGAGGAGGAGCACGGCGTCTTCACTCGATTTGCCCCGTCTAAAACCAAATTGTTTGTTATTTAGCAATCTGTTTGACTCCAAGTAATTCATTAGCCTTTTGTTAATAATGCGTTCTAGCAGTTTTGAGTATGCCCCTAGTAAAGATATTGGCCTGTAATTGCAAGGTTCATCCTTTTTACCTGTTTTATAAATAGGTATGACAGCAGCACATTTCCATGCATTCGGGAAAAGTCCTTGTGAAATACTCATATTAAATATAACAGTGAGTGGCTTGACTATAACTGCAGCAGTAGCTTTAAGGACCCTATTTCTTATACCGTCCGCACCAGGTGCACTAGTTCCATCAAGACCTTTTATAAGAGACATAATTTCACTTTCATCCGTCGGAGCCAAGAATAGAGAATTAATGGGGCTTTTTGAGATTTCCACACTAGACGCCAGTGAAGCCTGCGTTTGACCAAGTTTGGCAAGAGTTTTACTAGCGAGCTGTTCTCCAATAGTTGCAAAGTATGTGTTGCAAAAATCAAGCGATTCTTCTGGGGATTGCTTGACTTTTGTTAAATCATCAGAGTTTGATTTTTTATTTGGTTTATTACTTATGCGTTTTATTGAATCCCATAGTTTCCTCGGGACTTTTTGATTTTTCTCCAATTCTCTACTGTCATAATCAGATTTAATTTTTCTCAATAGTGTTATGTAGTAATTCCTATATCTAGTGAAAATTAGCTTTTTAATAGAATCTCCTGGGCTTCTTCGAAATTCAGCGTGTAATTTATCTTTATGCTTGGAGCACCTCAATAGACCCGGAGTCATCCAGGGTTGGATAATAAGTTTAGAACGGGGAATTTTTATCAATTTACTATTTTTTGAGACTGCGTTTGAGACGACAGATGAAAAATAGTCAACAACATCGTCAAGTGGTTGGGTATGACAGACAGGTGTCCAATCCGCGGCTTTTAGTTCGTTTTGTAAAGACTTAAAGTTTATTTCCGTCCTGAAATGTTCTACTGTAGGTCTTTTTTTATTACAGAGAGTCAAACCTACCATGCCAAGGTCGTGATCGGTTAGACTTGCAGTGTAAACAATAGATTCACCGTCACTTTTCACTGGGACAAATATATGATCTAAATTAGTTTTGTCATGGGTAGGTCTATTTATAGAGGAAATAAGTCCAAGCTCGGCCATAACGTTTAAATATTCGGACGCATGTTCGCTGTCTGCTGCTGCATTTAAGATGTCTATATTCATGTCCCCTGCCACAATAAGATATGGGTTTACTTTATTCTTTTTTATTGCCGTTTGAATAGAATTTATAAATCCACTAGGATTTTGAAAACAATTATTGCGATAAACGCCTACTATCGTTAGGAAATTCGCTATATCTATTCGAACTACGTTGGCATCTTCGAAATCCAATTCACAACCACTAAAGGACCAGCAATTTCTTACGTATATTACAACGCCTCCGGCCTTGTTAATGTACTTTTTTGAGTTATAAAAGGAATATCCCTGCAATTCTTTCACCGTTGAGTACTCGTTTAACCAACATTCAGACATAACTATGATATCAAAATCAATTGCTATTCTCTGAAAAAGAACAAGAAATTGCTCAAAATTTTTATTCATGCTTCTAATGTTAATATTTAGCAGTTTAAATGGGTAGTTATTCAACACATTTTTGCACATTTCCGAGCAATCAATTGTATGGCATTTAATTGAAAGGGATTCATCAATACTGTTTAATAAATCTAGGGAGGCCATCGCAATATTTTTGAGTGAAGCAAAGTTATGTTAAATATATAGAGCGGAGCCATGCAAGCGGTGCCATTGACAATGTCGGAAAAATATGCTTTCAGTAATTTTTCGATATACTTGTGGTTATTGAATAAGGTATACGTGTATATATAAATATTTAGGATTAGGAGCAGTAGGTATGTGCATTTCTGGGTGAAATTAAGTGTTTTTGTAATGTGATAGTGTAAGTAATATGTTGTGTATTTTGGATAAGTGACATTTTTTACAGGAAAAATTATAAATAACAAATAAAAAATTCTAGCAAAACTATAAAAAGAAATGTGTGAGCAAGTTAATAACTTATTATTTACCACTATACTTCTAATCTGACATTTGGGCTGACAATAATAATATCGGGTCTACCAGAAATATTAAATCGCAGAGAAGTTACTTAACTTTCAGGGTATTGAAATAAAATTGGCATACACAAATGATGGCTGGTGCTTGCGTTATACTCGTGAACGGGTGCTGCTAGCGGTGCCAGGTAATTTTGCTGATGATACAACGACTATTTTATTCCATTCTTGTTTAAGTGCTCTGGTCCCAATTTGTCATGTTCGGGTTGTGCATCTATAGCTCAATGCACCTACTTTGTAAGCAATTTGGTTGTGGCATGACATTGGCTCTCACAATTAGCTGTCTTGTGTTTGTCTTTTTTCATGTTATGATCAATTTGTACTGTATGTACCTATTCGTATTAATTCGTATAATCCTGAGTGAAAAAAAGTGCCAAGAGTTTTTTCCGCCGGCTTTTTTTGTCTCTTGGTCTACTGTAATATCTTATTCAATAACTATCAACACCTTGTTAACGCCGAAGTACAAAATTGTGACGTCATTAAGCGGCCATTCGATGGTCTTATGATGAATAAAAATTTTTCATTTCATTTCCAACTACGCAGCTTACCTACGCAACTTTACCAGCATAAAAAAGGTTGCTGATTTGTTTTAATTTGAAAAAACTATAGTATCTTAAGTTTTCGCGATTCATACTATTAAATAAAACACCACGGGGTCTGCAAAGACACCGAAACGTCGAGTTAAAATGCAAAATGTAAATATATGCGATAAATCCGGTTAAAAAGTGTTTTATTGAAAGCTCTTGATACTGTATTCATCGCTATTCTTTTACATAACTTTAAGAATATGGGTGTCAGAAAAATATGTGAATATGTGTACAGAAAAAGGTAAGGCTGCATTTATTCAATAGTGGAGAGGTAAGTTTGACTTGGTGCCAGGTCATTTTGCTGATGATACAATGACTATTTTATTCCATTATTGTGTAAGGCTTGTTTAAGCCCTCTGGCCCCAGTTTGTCATGTTCGTGTTGTGCATCCATAGCTCAATACACCTACTATGTAACAAATTTGGTGTGGCATGACATTGGCTCTCACAATTAGCTGTCTTGTGTTTGTTTTTTTCATGTCGTGATCAATTTGTACTGTATGGACCTATTTGTATTAATTAGTATAATCCTGACTGAAAAAGAGTGCCAAGAGTTTTTTTTCCGCCGGCTTTTTTTGTCTGTTGGTCTACTGTAATATCTTATTCAATAACTATCAACACCTTGTTAAAGCCGAAATACAAAATTGTGACGTCATTAAGCGGCCATTCGATGGTCTTATGATGAATAAAAAAAAATCATTTTCTTTTCATTTCATTTCATTTGTAGGCTACCACAGGGCAGCGTTTTAGGACCTACTCTTTTTCTCCTTTACACCCACGATCTGCGTGGCACGAGAATTATTTACGTTGGATTCGTTAGTCACTTAACTGAGACGTGACTATACTTACTGCCATAGTAGTATTGGTCCACAGTTCTCACCCAGCCGACGTCATTGTGTGTGTGTGGGACCACGTGCACGTTGAGTTTAAATGGCTTTGAGCTTTTGCAACTCTGGAAATCAAAAAGAAAATCAATCAAATTCAGGACGGTTCCAACACAAAGTTCGATCTTATGTGAAAAAGGTCGAATTTTTTAAGGGGTAGTTATAATTTCAATTCGTTAAAAAAATATTACTTATTTCTAACATTCACGCTACATTATATAGCTCAAATTAAGTTTCGTATAGAACTTGTGCTGTGGGTACTAAATAACGGATGCATACTAATATTATAAATGCGAAAGTCTATATTTCAGTAACTCTTTTCCAGCTAAACCAAAGACCAAAGACCAAATGGTATACGCTGGTATTTATCGGTCACACAGCGGAGATCGGGAGACAACGAGGCTTATGGACTATCTCAGCAGTACAGCGGACAAGGTTCAGCAACATTTTCCCACAGCGCAGTTGGTGTTCCTGGGGGATTTTAACGCACACCACGGACAGTGGTTATACCCGTTTCAGGACACTGACCATGCTGGTAGAGAGGCTTTTAAGTTTTCGCTCACTCATGGCCTCTCTCAGCTTGTTGACGAGCCTACGCGCATCCCAGACGTTGCTGGCCACACTGCTTACTGCCTGGACCTTCTGCTGACAACCGATCCCGACAGATATTCGGTGTCCGTCACTGCACCCTTAGGGACATCCGATCACTGTCTGGAGAAATCTGTATAATAATAATAATAATAATAATAATCGTTTATTACAGATATAAGCATCACAAAAAAACAGTAAAAGTTTTACAATATTTGATTAATCTAAGAATAAGTAATATAATTTTATTTTACTGAGTTCACTACTCCCTAATAAAGGGCAGAGCCCTGTAAGCTTAGGATGAGTAGTATTAATGCTCGACCCAAATAATTGTAGCTGTATTTGCCAGATTGAGAAAACAATACATAACAGTTTTTTCGTATACTTGACATTCTTAAGGATAAACAATTATTTTTAATCAAAAAAAGAAAAACATCACAATAAATTTAAAAACAAACAAAAAAGTAATCTGAAATAAACATATAGTTAGGTATGTAGCATAAGCACGAAGTGGTTTAAGAAAGTGTAAATTAAGTAGTATAGTGTATAAGTATGTGGAGAATGTATATGTTGTGTATTTGCGAGTGTGAGTTTGTGTATTTTTTATTAAAATTATTATTATTTTTTTTTAATTCCCTAAACTATTGGAGTCAGTATTGATTCAATTTGTTCGTAGGATTGCGATAGGAGCCAAAGTGTAACCTTGTGATTACATTCATATTTACTTAAGCTATATAAATTTAAAATTTTATTGAGGCGATTATATAGGTACGGACCAAGAAATGGATAATATTTGTTAATGAATTTGGTGCTGTATTTTTCTTTGATGCACACGATATCAGCTCTACGTTTCCGCGGTAAGCTTGCATCAGACACTGCATTTTTATGCTGGTGCAGAACCGTAGACTGTATAAAAAGTTTCCTCACTGAGAGAACTTCACAGTAGTTATAGAGTGACTCGGTAGAAAAACGGTACGGTTTAAAGGTGCAGACTTTGAGCAGAATTCTTTGGGATCTTTCTAGTTCCAATAATGTTGTTTTATGTGTACCTCCCCAGGACGTAACACAATATGCAATGAGGGACTGACATAAGGCAAAATAAACTTGCTTAAGCAGATATGGGTCCATCACATGTCTAAGGATTTTGAAAGTATAGATTAGCTTTCTAATCCTAGAACTAAGTTGTACTATATGAGATTTAAAGTTTAAATTTTGGTCTATAATAATTCCTAAATATTTGATATTGGAGACCCGCTCCAGTGCTGGACACGAGCATTCTTCCAGTGTGGTACACTGTGGCAGATGAACACTTAGATTAGATGTTTGGGAGGGCTGGCTAGCATTTTGTATTGAGAATGTTAGGTATTTGGTTTTTGACGTATTCAAAGTCAAAAAATTACTTTGTAACCATAACATCACTTTGTTTACCCCACATTGAGCAATTGAGAAGGCATCCTCCCAAGCATCTTCGGCAAACAACAGAACCGTATCATCGGCATACGAAAAAATTTCACCACCCACCTTTAGTGAGCAAAGGTTATTGATGTAGATAAGAAAAAGAGTGGGGCCTAGAATGCTGCCCTGTGGAACGCCGTAAGAGAGAGGGAGTTCATCACTGATATATTCACCTATCCTCACCGATTGCCGTCTGTCCGATAAATAATCTGTTAGAAGTTTAAGTGGGGTGCCTCTTATGCCAATGTGTTCCAATCTACATAATAAGATAGGAATGGAGACCGTGTCAAACGCCTTTGCTAGGTCAAGGAAAATGGCGATAACTTTTTTATGTTTATCGAGATTTTTCGCAACAAACGAAGTGAAGTTTAGGACTACATCAGCAGTACATTTACCTCTGCGGAACCCAAACTGGTTTTTTGAAAGCAAAGAATACTTTTCAAGATAATCAACAAGTCTTATATTTATTATTTTCTCCAAAATTTTGGACAAGACTGATAATAAAGAGATTGGCCTATAGTTATTGACACTAGCACGGTCCCCATTCTTATGGATTGGAATAACGATAGCCCTTTTAAGGTTATGTGGAAAGACACCTAAATCCAAACACAGATTGAAGATCCGTACTAAAACTGGGGTAAGAATAGATTTAAATTGTTTTAATATTTGAGTAGGTATATCATCCCACCCTGCAGAGGAATCATTTTTAAAACCAGTAATTATATCATTGATTTCTACGCAATCTGTAGGCCTTAATGTAAAGGAATTTGAAATTTTGATATTATCTCCCAATCGTTCATAACCGAGTATAGTAGAGGTTCGTGAAATATTTTCAGCTAGAGATCTGCCAACATTAATAAAGTGTTGATTAATATCATTTATCGAGTTAATTTCAGAGCCTTCTTCAATAAGTTGTTGTGCTGAGTTTTCTTTCTGCTTATTGAAAGTAATGGCTTTAATAGCTTTCCAGAGTAGTTTGGAGTTATGGCCGGCTTTTACTATTTGTTCTCTGTCATACTGTCGTTTCAATTTTTTAAGTAGGTTAAAGTAAAAACTTTTGTAACGATTGTAGGTGCTTTTCAAAACAACATTTGAAGGATCAAGCTTACATTTAGCGTATAACCTATCCTTATTCTTTTGGCATCTAAGAAGTCCTTCAGTCATCCAAGGTTTTTTTAATATTTTTCTCTTTTTAGTTATTACTGTAGAAGAGTTTTCTTTAATGGTTTTTTGAAGGAAGGAAATTAAAGTGTCGATTGCAAAAACAGGGTCATCGCTGGTTAGCAAAGTTTGAAAATTATGAGATTCTAGAGTTTTTTTAATTCCTACGTAATCTATTTTATACCTTACCTTAGATGGCATATCAGCTGTCCTATTATTCATCAATTCAAAGACTACTGGCTTATGGTCAGTTATATCTGCCTGAATCACAATGGTTGATGAATTATAGACAGACCTGAGAAAGACATGGTCTAAGCATGTGTTGCTTTCATCACGTGTTATAAAATAGTGGCAAGACAATAACCCGTGGAAAGCTAATAGATTCAAGTATTTGTTGCAATTAGAATCGTTGTTATCATTGTTTGGTAGAATATTTATATTTATGTCGCCCAACAAAACAATGTTTTTGTAGGTAGAGTAAAGCACCAGAATATTATTAATAAATTCAAATAATAAATCAATGCTTTCTTGTTTTGAACTATATTTTTTGTCGTAGGCGTGAGGTCGATAAATTGAGATAATTACCAGAGTATCAGACTTAAGCACTAAGCAATTGCAGCCTTTATAAGAGTGATCTACAGTTAAAAACTTAAGATGATTTTTTATATAAATTACCACACCATCATTTTGATAATAGTGTTTGTTAGTCGTAATACTGTAGTAATCGTCAAGGGATGGAACAGCAGAACAGCTGGATAACCAACACTCTGTTAGAATAATTATGTCAAAAACAACATTCAATCTCATAAGTAACGCCGCAAAATCATCGAACCTAGTGCAATGACCAATGCTCCTAATATTTTGCGTTATCATCTTCAAGCTCGATTGTGACATTATGATTTTATGGCAGTTTTCAACACTGGATTCAGAAGCTTTTGATATAGCGACAGAGTCTATATCATTAATTGTATCTAAGTCAGTGAATTTTAAAATTGTAAAAGAGATTAGCTAGTAAGTGAACTGTACCCGATACTAAAAATATTATGTTAATAATTATGTATAATTTATAAATATGGGATGTGTAATTAATGTACAGCACTTTGATATGAGGAGAATTCAATATATGAGTATTTAAAATTAGAAATGCAATGAAGTCAAGGAATTTCCTACTTGTGATTAGAAATAAAATTGTAGATAATGTATTAATATGATTGAGTGTGTAGTGTAGTTTTAAATTGTATGAAGTTTTATGCATTACCTTAGAAAGAGGTCTTCGGCTTATGTTACAAAGAGTTAAATTATTATATCTAAGAGAAACAAATTTAAAGAGTAAAAATAAAAATAAAAATAGAGTGGTTTTTAAATGTTTACAATTTTTCGATACTAGTCAGACTTTCAACTTACACAGATCATCCTCGCAGTTTATTCTTAAGTATGGTGCACCTTCACTTTTTCTTAAATAAATATTGCAGTTGGATGTCCAGCAATAAGCATATTTTTTTTCTTTAGCCATTTGTCTAGCCATAAAAAAGAGCTTCCTTGTTTTATAAGGTAAGTATTCAGATACAAATATGGGTTTTTTTGGTGCGGTAAGTTTTAAACAATCTGTGTTCAGCTTATCGTGCGTAGGACGGGTTTTATTGTATGTTTTTACCGCTGTCAGAAAATCTTCCTTTTTCAACACGGAACAAAAATCCACAATAATAGTTTGTTGTGACTCTTTATGTGTTTTTAAACGATAGATATCTTTTATTTCACATTTGTTTACTGGAGCATTTAATGATGTACTCAAAGTATTTATAATGTCACTTAAATCATTTTTCGTTTCCGAGTTCTTAGTTGGAATATTTCTTAACTCTACACATGACAATAAGCTCTTGCGTTCCACAGCTTCCAGTTTTTCTTCTAGATGTTTAATCACCTTTCTGTCTTCTTTTTGCGCGGATTCTAGAACTTCTATCTTTTTTATGAAGTGGTCATGCGTTTCGGATAGAAAACAAATGCTTTTATGTAGCTCTTCGTTTTGGTTCCCAATTTTAATTATACTCTCATGAAGTGTAAGAAGTCTTTGCTGCATATCATCCCGAAGAACATCGATCATATCTCCAATAAACTTCCTTATATCTGAGTTCAATGAGACTTTCTGTCGTGTCGTAACATTAGAGTCCAATTCATGTAAATACGGACTATTTAAATTTGGCGCCAAACTAGCGTTTGACTGCACGGGCGCAGGAGTTAGGCGACTGACGTCACGATGGTCTGTGGTAGGTGTCGTCGGTGGGGTACGTCGTAGAGGCATGTTGTTATAGTAAAAGTACCAGGGAAGTAGTAGTATCGCAGAGGTCTCACGTACGAAAGATTGATGAGGGGTCAACGTACACTGGGCGCTATCGAGTATTTGGAACAATATCGCTTTCCGTCCAACGTATCTTGAGCTCCACGCACACCTTGTCGTCTTACACTGCACTATAGCTTTTGTATTCACAGACTCACTCACTTTGCACTTAACCAAAATGACTACTAGACTGTTATGATGTCCTATTTTGTAGTTTATTTAAATTATTTTAAAATATTTTAATATTAAAGGAAAAAAAATATGTAGCGTTTAGTAGACAACTGTCTCGTTTCGAGGTCCGGGGGGAAGAGGAAGTAGTACTCGCCACCTGACACCCGACAAAGTGGTTCTAGGCGAGTATGGCGTTACAAGTCGGCAGATTGGGATGAAATGCGACATTTCTTCGCATCTTATCCGTGGCGGTAAGCTTGTTTTTCATCAACCGATCCATCGTGCTGCGCTGATGCAGTCTCAAGTGTGATAGGCCAAGCAATGGAGTTCTTCATTCCCTACGCTGATCTATCCCTTGAAACCAAAGCTCACCCATGGTTTAGTGCTGAATGCTTTTCCGCTGAAAAACGTAAGCGAGAAGCGTACAAAGCCTGGGCAACCGCTCGCAGAAGCAAAGCCGTGGATTCGCATGAACACAAGAAGAGGTACAATGCTGCCGCCAAGTCATGCAAGAAGGTGATCAAAAGAGCTCGTTTCGCCCACATAGGCTGTATTGGAGACAGAATAGCGTCATACCCCTCGGGAAGTAAAGCTTTCTGGTCCCTCAGCAATTCGGTCGAAACGAACTTTTGTCGCCCATCGCTGCCACCACTGCGGAAACCTGACGGTTCTCTGGCCCACACCGCTAAGGAAAAGGCGGATTTATTTGCCAGTATCTTTGCGGAAAATTCTCGTCTAGATAGCCAAGGAAAAATCCCACCCCAATTACCTCAGTTCGGTCCTACAATGGGTACCGTTCATATTCGCCAAAAGGAGGTTCTTAAATGCTTGCTGCACCTAGACGAGAATAAGGCTAGCGGTCCAGATGGTATTCCTGCAGTGGTGTTGAAACGCTGCGCAGCTGAGTTGTCTCCCGTTTTGACGCGTCTCTATAGACTTTCTTTGGAATCTGGTAAAGTCCCCAAATCCTGGAAGCTGGCTAACGTACAACCAGTACCGAAGAAGGGAAGCCGTGCTGATCCTGTCAACTATCGATCAATCTCAATCACTTTCATACTTTGCAAAGTCATGGAACGTGTATTGAACAATCGACTCCTGGCATACCTCGAGACCAACGAGCTCCTAAGCGATAGCCAATATGGTTTCCGCAGTGGACGCTCGACCGGCGATCTTCTCGTGCATGCCACACACTTATGGAGTGAGGCCTTGGAGGGTCATGGTGATGCAATAGCTGTTTCCTTAGACATATCCAAGGCCTTTGACAGGGTCTTGCATTATGGTCGGGCTCTGCGACTGGATATCTGATTTTCTGAGGGAACGGTCGATTCGAGTAGTCTTAGACGGCTACTCCTCTGACCTAATGGCGATTAATGCCGGGGTACACTGTTCTCTCTGCAACTTTATTCTTGCTGCACATTAATGACCTCCTAACACCCGGCATTATTGGATATGCTGATGACAGCACTGTTGTTGAGAGATATATATCCAATGCGCGAACGAGCGCCCATGAAATCCAGGTTTTGAGAAGGTCTATGATTGAGCGCGTTGATTCGACCTTGCGGAATGTGTCCGATTGGGGCGAATCTAACCTGGTCAAATTCAACGCCTCCAAAACACAAGCGTGTCTATTCTCCGCAAAAAAGAGCACCTTTACTTTTACGCCCACTTTCCAGAATGTATCTGTTCCCATCACCGACCAACTAGGGCTTTTGGGCGTCACTATAACGTCCAAATTAAACTTCGGTCAACAAATTGAGTCTATGGCAAAAACGGCTTCAAAAAAATTGGGTATCATCTCGAAGGTCCGGCGGTACTTCAGCCCTGAACGGCTCCTCAACTTATACACAGCCCAAGTGAGGTCGTGCATGGAGTACTGTAGTCACCTTTGGGATGGTTCTGCCAAATACCAGCTCGAAGCGCTAGACTCTGTTGACCGAAGAGCCCGTAGAATCATAAATAACAACAACCTTACAAATAAAAAATTGCAGACGCTGGAGCATCGTCGTAAGGTTGCTTGTTTGACAGTATTTTGTCGGCTACATTTTGGTGAGTGTGCGAGTGCTCTTTTTGACCAAATTGAACCCACCCCTTTTTACCACCGGACTACCAGACGCAGACAGAACTTCCATCCCTATATAGTGGATTTACCAAGAAGTCGAACAAAACGCTTCGATAGTTCCTTTTTGGTACGGATTGCCAAGGAGTGGAACAATCTGCCTGCGTCTGTTTTTCCTGACCACTACAGTCCTGGAACTTTTAAGTGTCGAGTGAATAGGTTTCTCGTGGATGGACGTGTAACACCATAGTCTTCATGCGCACTTTCCATCAGGTGGCATGGAAGACAAACGTCCTATCCTTACAATATAAAAAAAAAAAACCATTCGACCGATTTGTAGAAAATTTGTAATGAAAATAGCTCCCAAACACTATTTTTCTTTCAAATACCAAGCCCTAAAAGATGATAAGAAGAAATAAGAGATGAAAGTTTATATGAAAGACCTCAACCACTGATTTTTATCTGATTTTAACTTATTTTGGAACAAATCAGTAATGCAAGTTTGAAATAAACATCACGATACCATTACCTGCGAGCCAAACCAGTACGATTTTTATAACAATGGTGGAAACTTAATTGTAACATGTACCATATTTTTTTTTTATATATTAGTGTAGAAAAATGTATGTTTCCTTTGAAAATTAATAAATAAATAAATAAATTTCATCTACAAAATCAGCAACAATTTTAAGCTAAACTGCGCCCGAGCAGAGCCAAGCTAGTTTATAGGACTTATTTTAAGGCTTGTTAATGAAAGTTTAGCTATGAAACCGATTCGACCAATTGACTTTTGTATAAACAGATGATATAAATAAAAAAAATGTATGTAGCAATTACATAGCATAATGAATATTCAATGAATAAAAAAATCTATACTAATATATAAAGCTGAAGAGTTTGTTTTTTTGTTTGTTTGTTTGTTTGTTTGAACGCGCTAATCTCAGAAACTACAAGTGGGATTTGAAAAATTCTTTTTGCATTTGATAGCCCAACTCTTGAGGAAAGTATAGGCTATATTTTATCCCGAAATTCCCACAGGATCAAAAGTAACGCGGGTAAAACCGCGCGCGGTGGCTAGTAATAAATAATCACTGCACTCAACCCTGATGAAAGACTCCATAAGAGTTCGAAATTAGTCGGACACTTCCGACAATAAATGTAAGTAAAAGCCTCGTATAAACACTAGTGTCATCACTAGTCATCACGGTGGGCCGCATTCGACATTGAATTTTCTCACCTGGCAATAAATACTCGATCTAGCGATAATCAGGAGTTTTCAGACAGATCATAAAGATTAGTTCAAAAAACCTGTATAGATGGCACTTTTAAAAAGTCGAAGGCGTTAAGTCTGTATTCTATAATGTAGGTAAGTGGTATCTACCATCTATGGTTATTTATAAGTTCAATTTCTGATACATACGTCAATTAATTTATTTTACTTTTAAAAACGCAGTGTGGAATAAATGGCTATCTCAGTTAAGACTTCGCCTTTTGTAAAGCGCCATCTATCGAAGCTTTTTGTACCATTTTTGTTTTTTTAATGAGCTGTCAGAAAACCTCTCATAGACTTATGACACACAAGCACTAATCCTCTGCTTTCAGGGGTAGTTTTAAGTATGCTGCCACAAAATGTTGGAACAACATCCCTCCACCACTTAAACAGTTATCAACCATCACCAATTTTAAAAATAAATATACAGTACAGAGTACCTCTTCGCACAACAAAAGGCAGCTTTCTGAAATACCTATACCATTTTTATTGTTGATATATTGTGTACAGTTATATTTTTGTATTTTGTTAATTTATTTTATAGCTATTTATTGACTAACACCTGACATCCACCAACCAGCACTGAGCCAGCTTGGTGGATTACGGCCTAAACAATATTCGTCACCCAGAGGAGAGACTCATAGCACTGCAGTGGGCTCATTACACGGAGTTGTGATGATGATGATGATGATGATAGCTATTTATTTTGTTATCTATCGTATCCATTTGGTACATATAATAATATTTTATTTTTTTATTTATAACATAATAATTATCTTTTCACTTAAGTTAGCTTAAAGCGTCCGTGAAGTCAATAGAGAGGCATGCACTGAAAATCAGAGCTGAAAATTGCATAAATTTTCTGCATTATGCTGAGTGCAAGCCTTTTCTGCGTAAATATTGTATTTAATTCTTCTTTGTTATTGTTTGTTTCTTTTTGTGTAACCTCTATATTATAAGAGCTGTTTTCGTCGAATAAACCATTTTATTATTATTATTGTGTATTCTTAAAGCTACACGCCTTTCGGCGCAAAGACCCGACAGTTTGACCAGTCGGTCGGGGTACATTATTATTATTATCTCACAAATCATTTTTGATTTCAATTAATAATCAGATATTAATTACTTACACTATATATGTTTCTCCCCGACGAAGATGGGCCGATGAATCCAGTGATGTAAATGACATACAGCGTAATCCTGAAATAAGATTTAAAGTCACTATTTTCGACTTTATCGACTCGTATGTTCGCGTCTAGTGTGGAGTCGGTTGCAAGTTTTAGTTGATTTATTCTACAATTATTTGAAAATAGAAAAAGTTCACAAACATTTCAAATTAGCTAGGCATACATTTATTTAAACTTGTCATGCGGCCGTTGATAGATTTCGATTGTTGCTAACAAACCGATTCTATACTATGCGAACTTTCGTGAACACACGAATCGATAAAGTTCTGTTATCGCACTGCAGCTTTTTTTAAACCAAAATTCAAAAGCGTTTTTCTGCAAGTTAGATTTTCACAAAAACAAACATGAAAAAAAGAAGTCGTCGTGCAGCCGCGGTTACTGTGTGTATCAAACGATATCATAGGTTAAGCAACGTTCGGCGCGGTCAGTACTTAGATGGTTGACCGCCGACCATTCATTTTCTCACGGCGACTTCCGTGCTTCGGAGGACACGTTAAGCAGTCGGTCCTGGGTGCTGTATACTTGTATACAGTAGTTGTTAGGGTTTGTCAGAAGCCATTTTCGGCGCCCTGAAAATTCTGACATCCACCACCCAGCACTGGGCCAGCTTGGTGGATTATGGCCTATTCCTCCTCGTCACCCAGGGGAGAGTCACTCATAGCCCTGCAGTGGGCTCATTACAAAGAGTCGCGATGATGATGAAACATGAATTAATGTCTGTATATCTTAAGGACCACTTAATTTTGCTGAACACATAAGGGTGGCAAAATTCGTAGGTATTGAGGTAGCTCCACCCTCAGACTCCGTTAATTGATCCTGCCACTTACACACTGAATAATAAATAAAAATAAATCCCCAGGCAATCAAACCGACTACATGGCCCCAAAGTGAGCATAGCTTGTGATTTGGCATACCATGTAGCGAACTAGGGGGGAACCTAGAGTATAAATAGATATTTGTATAAATAAACGCCCAGTCACATAACATAAAGAAGACGTAGTAAGTAAGATTGAAAAGGGTATGCTAAGGTGGTTTGGACATTTAGAGAGGATGAGTGAAAGTAGATTTACGAAAGAGGTGCACAGAGCTCGATTGAATGGTCATGTCTGAAGGGACCGCCCTAGGCGAAAGTATGCCGACCAAATTGGTGGCATACTTAAAAAGGGCCTAGTTAAAAGTACCCGTAACCAGCGATCATGTATGAAACGATTAATGAACGTGGCGGAAGCGTAAGAGGTATGTCTAGATCGGAGCAATTGGTGTTCCCTTGTCTCTGCCTACCCCAAAGGGAGACAGGCGTGATGTTATGTATGTATGTTTGTATGTCACATAATTTTTTTTTTGTTTCGTGCTGGATTCGAACCCGTAACCTTACGGTTTGAGTAGCGTCTTAGACCACCGTCGTTTTTTGTGAAATAATTTATTTGGTGTAAACAAATCATAGAAATAATGAAAATTTATTAATGAGTAATTTTACTAATATTATAAATGTGAAAGTTTGGATATATAAACATAAAAACAAATAAAATCCCCAGACAATCACACCAACTACATGGCCTCAAAGTAAGCGAAGCTTGAGTTATGGGATACCATGTAGAATATAAATACCAACCCATACAGGAAAAGGAGATCCCAAAAAGGACTTCGGAGAAAAATATCCTAGATAGGGCTAGTCTACCCCATTCGACTACCAAAAATCCTAGAATATAAATACCTACAGATACAGCGGCCTTACTCTCGACGCGATCGAGAATCAAATCAACTCGATGTCAAGCATTTTCGCAATCCCGAAACTGATACTAGCGCCGACTCTCTGGAGCGGTGGCTCAAATTATTACTAATCAGGATCGAATATATATAACTGTTTATAGCTCAAATATCGTAACAAATGACCAAATCTATGGTAAATTATACTTATCTATAACACTTTTATTCTGCGGACGAGACGTCAGCCAACCGGATCCAGCTAACGGCGCTGATAACACTCGATCGCGTTCTCGATTCGATTTGGTTCGGTAGTACCGACCAGGATCGAACGTGAATCAGAATCGTAAACAAATCATAATCGTGAATCGAAATCGAATCAGTTTCGGGAGTAAGCCCACAGGGTGTCCAAAAAAGTACTTCGGAGAAAAATTTCCAAGATAGGGCTAGTCTACCCCATTCGTCTACAAACAATCGTTTTTTATTTGGCCTTATAGTTCTTCCATAAAAAAATCTAAACATTTCAAAGAAAGCGCGCAACACCCGGAATCGAACCCGCAACCGCTGGCTTCTGAGGCAGATAGGTTTACCCCATCCCTAAAGTGGTCGTTCCTCAATCACGGCAGAACGGTACAACGGATTTGGATGAAATTTGGCATAGTGATAGTGTACAGTTTGGAATAGCACATAGGCTACTTTGTGCTATTTCAGACTGTAATCATCATAGTCCCAATTCGGAATTGGCGGGATTCGAAATTGCGTGAGTCGAATCCCGCCAATTCCGAATCCCGGGAATATTTTGACTACAACTCGAAACAGCCAGTTATTTATAAGATGTGCAATGAATAATGAATGTTTCTAATATGTTAAATTAAACAATGCTATAAAATTCACTAAAAAACATCTTTTATTTAATACATTCCGGCATAATTAATTAAAAATGCCATTTGATAGAAAACAATATTTCAAAACAAATATTATTTGGCATAAGTGGCATACCTCAGTAAGTTACAGGTATTTGAAGAATATTACGAGAAATATTTTTTTGTTGACACTTTTTTTATGAAATAAGGATGGGTCGTTTGTCTTCCATGACACCTGATGTTAAGTGAACATGAAGACTTAGGTGGTACACGTCCATCCACGAGAAACCTATTCACTCGACGCATAACAATACCAGGACTGTAGTGGTCAGGGAAAATAGACGCAGGCAGTTCATTCCAAACCTTGGCGATCTGTAGGTAGCAATAATGAACGCTTAGTTCGAGTTTTTGGAATATCCATCACATACGGATGGAAGTTCTGTCTGCGTCTAGTAGTCTTATGGAAAAAGGGTGAGGGTTCAATTTGTTCAAACACTGAAAAAAAACCCGCTTGTATCTTAATGAAGAATATGATTTACTTACATAAAAACACGGTTATAATACCGTTTTTGAATAACACTACAAATAAAATACTAACAACAAATAAATATGTAATATAATTTTACCCCATATTGTGCCTAAATCGCTTTACAATACAACCACCAGTGTAAAATAAACATAGTTGAAGTTCAAAATTAGATGAACTTTACATTGTCTAAGATTATTAGTAAAAGTAAGGTAAAGTAAAAACACATTTATTGTTAACAACAGTACACATTAGTAAACAGAAAAAAAACTTAATAAAAATATTTAGAACCAACATGCACTGCAGTAACAAATGGACACACAACTCAGCTTGTGCTTTGAAGCTAGTTGCTACAAAGCGCTGATTTTCAGTTGTAGCCAACAACAGGAAAAACGGGCGCTGAAACTATGCATTTAAATAAAATATTCATACAATATAATATGACCATTACATAACTATACCTAACGGTTTTTTAATTATAATATACAAAATACATAAACAAAAATAATAACAATAATAGTTAGTTATAAGTATACAAAGCAATAATAATACGGTGAGTCAAGACATAAAGAAATAAATATATGTTAACCTCCATTAAGTGCAATGTTATACATACCTACATATAAATTCCAAGATATTCTAAACACTTTCTTGTTTACCCATTAACAAAGATTTATACAATTTAATAAATGTGGTCTTTAATAAAGGATGTTGTAAGGGTGATGGTAAGTTATTCCAACAAAGGGTAGCTCGATAACGAAAACTACCCCTAAAAGCAGCTGTGTGGTGGTTAAAATTCTGCAGCAAAATTTTGGACACCTCACTGACAAAAATAACTTAAGTAGGTAACATCATCAATGACAAAAGTATCATAGCAATAGATTGTTTTGGCTACCTAGTGTGTAAACTTTCATTCAAATTAGATGACCGATAGCTACTCGTGGCCGGAAATGAAATTCGCAATCAAAAACTATCTACGTTCTTGATTGATTGATTGATATCTTCAAATATGTAACTGTAAACTATGTATCTAGGTTTTTATATTTGAATTTTAATCTTAAAAGTACATAAAACTGTTCCGTTAATGACTGAGTGACTGACAGACAATGTACAGCCACAACTGCTGAAATTTGGTCCATAAATTCCTTAGGGAAAATGGAAGGAATCCATCCTTTCCCAGGGGAAAGGGATATATTGGAGTATAAAAGTGTGTATCAAAAATCTTATTCCTTGAGTGCACAGATGTGATTCTTTGTATGAAAGTTCTTTCAATGGGTGACTGGTGGTATAAAATTCAAAAAAATTCAAAAAAATCAATAAGTTTTATTCATCTTAGGAATTTCACAAAACACTTGATGAAGTCAGTCATCACACACTTCGGCTTTAACTAGTTGTTGATAGTTGTTAAATAAGATATTACAGTTATTACAAAAAAAAGCCGGCGGAAAAAAACTTTTTCAGTCAGAATTATTAAATTATTACAAATAAGTACAGTATAAATTGACCGTGACATGAAAAAAAAAACAAACACAAGACAGCTAATTGTGAGAGCCAATGTCATGCCACAACCAAATTGCTTACATAGTAGGTGCAATGAGGTATGGATGCACAATTCGAACATGACAAATTGGGACCAGAGTATTTGAACAAGAATGGAATAAAATAGTCATAGTATCATTAGCAAAACGACCTGGAACCTACCTAATGGCACATTGTATAATGGAATTAATTCCCGTAATTCCCTCGGAAAATATAGGACCTTTTAGTTTGTATGAAAAATCTTGTTCTTTGAGTGCGCGGATGTGAAACTTGGTATAAAGGTTCTTTCAATGGGTGTCTGGTTGTATTATGGAAGAAGTTTCTGAAAATCCAACAGAAACGGTAGTTTAGTGCTTACGAAGTTGCGTAAATAAGCTCGTTGAAGTTTTTTTTATGTTTTTTATTAAGTTTCCAAAACTTTGTTACAAATATTATTAAAAGCAAATGTATGTTTGTTGTCGATAAAAATAATATTGTGCAAGTGTAATAAAGGATAGCGCATAATAGTGGTGTCTGACAATATTTCAATAAGAGCCAGTTCTTTCCTAGGCACTGGGATCTTTATTTATTTAAATAAAACTACTTTTTAACCGGTGTATTTGCAGAACCCGTGGCCAGTCGCTCGTGACCACGGGGTCTGCAAAGACACCGAAACGTCGAGTTAAAATGTAAAATATAAATTATACGCGATTAATCCGGTTGAAAAGTAGTTTTATTTAAATTATAAATCGTGAAAACTTAAGACAATTTTATTTTTATTAAATTTGTGCGGTTCTCATCAAAATGTCGGTAAACAACAGTTTACAAGCTTTGAGCACTCAAAAACATATAGACGTCCGTTTTTGTTATTTTATAAGTAATGATGTTACAAGTAGGTACATACATAAAAGGAGTTTTTGCAAAAAAATATTTTCTTCTCTTCCAGGGTATAGGTACTGTAAAAGCCAGTTAAGGGACAGAGGTTTTATTGACGTTTTTGCGGGCGATAGGCTGACTGTCACTGCAATAGTCACTCACCATCATTATAATACCTCCAAATTTGTCAAATGAGACATCAGATGGTTTTATAGCTTCTGGTGTTCTGCCATAAGGGATGCAGGCGTGAAGTTATGTATGTATGTATGTACATATTTTCCGTAAAAAATTAAACACGATAGGGTTCAACTTGTGTTTGATTGTTTTTCATTCCTCATCACAAGTCTTTATGAATATCTCACTGCAGGCACCTTAATGAGTCTCTCCCCTGGGTGACGAGGAGGTTTAGACCATTGACCGCCAAGCTGGCCCAATGATGATTGGTGGATATCATAATTTTTAGTGCACCGAAATGGTTCTGATGAACTCAAATGACTACTGTATACAGCACCGGGGACTGACTGCTTAACGTGCCCTCCAAAGCACGGAATTCATCGTCGTGAGAAACTAATGATCGGCGGTCACCCTTCTTTGTACGTACCTATGTAGGTACCGACCGCGCCGAGAGTTGGCCTACCATACGGGCGCCATGACGACTTCCTTAAAATATTATTCATTAAAGTCCCCAACAGATTCAGTGGCCAATGATCATACATATTTAGACTATAGACTCAAAGATTATTTAGATGACAAAAGAGTGTGGCATTGATGTCTCCACAGGTTATTTCCAAATATTAAACATTTATCACTACGTAAGCAGCTTGGCTGCGACATGATATTGGCAAGCACGAATAGCTGTTTTCTGTTTGTTTGTTCATGTCATAGCAGAGCTGTATTTCTGCCAAATTGTACCTATAATAAGCACTTTTTACAAAAGAGTGCCGAGAGTTTTTTTACGCCGGCTTTTTTCATCTCGATCTACCTAGGGTTCTACTTTTATTTCGTTTTTTCGACAACACCAAGACATTGGTGGATAATGGGAGATCATTAGATGCACACTTCTCGACGGAGGCCTCCCCCAGGATTCGTTATGTCGTCCGGACCCGCACCGCCCTCATCCAGCGTTTGACTTTCGCAAAGTGTATAAAATTACCTACTACGAATAAAAAGTTTTCATTTTTCAGTTTGGGCTTGTGACCCTTCGTTTTTATCTATTTTCTAGGCACCGCGCGCGGTTTTACCCGCGTAACTTTTGATCCCGTGGGAATTCAGCTTTATATCTAATATATAAGATTCTCGTGTCACAGTTTTCGTTGCCATACTCCTCCGAAACGGCTTGACCGATTTTGATGAAATTTTTTGTGCTTATCCGGTATCTATGAGAATCGGCCAACATCTATTTTTTTTATTTATATGGCAAAACAACGTTTGCCGGGTCAGCTAGTATTAGTATAGACAGATGAGCTGAAAGAAATCTACTTTCATTATATGTTAGATTGCCACATATGTACATTGGCGAACTTAGCCGACCTTTCGGTCAATATGTTCGGACTTTTAGTACATCGGCCTTTTAAGTTTTCGGGCATTTGAACGATCGGGATTTGCAGTTATAGGGCTTTTGAAGAATGGAGAAGAAAACGAAGAGCTCTAAATAGATGTCGCTTCATACGCTTGACACGTAACAAACTATCAAATCAACAAGTTGTAGGTAGGTACCTAATCGAAATTGCAGCGTAGAACACTTTTGGGGTAAATCTATAAAATAATGTGCTTTCTGTATCAAAATGTGAAAAATGTGGGCCGAAATGTGTATATTTCCACCAAAGTTTAAATCAAGTAACATCCACAACTTCCGCATGTGTATATCCTCAGAGAAATTGTGGTACCCATTTTCTATAAAACTTATGACTACGCAATGATGCATTTCTAAATTTTGATAAAAATCACTATAAAATTAACTTGATAAAAATCACTATAAAATGGTATTTGACAGTTGTTATGGGTCAAGCGTAATCAGCGCCTCTAGTGGAATAAGAAGGCAGTTTTCTACCCCATTAAAACATCGGCATGCTTGTTCGGGCATTAGTTATTCGACTATTCGTCATTCGGTCCAAAGTTGGGAATCCCGTGGGGACTCGGACTGGGCACTTATGTATGCAACCGCGTCGTGCCCGCAGCCTTAGACACAGTACAAATATCTACCAGTAATTCAACTCAGCTGCATCTTTGAAATAAATGCCTACTGTGCCGCGGTCCGTTCACATGTGGTAGGGTTGCCGGCCTTCAGCATTTAAATTACATTTGCCTACTTTGTGTTTACTTCCATTTAATTTTGTGACTGCAAATATATTTTTTTATATAAAAAAATAAAATACTTTGTGAATTGAATAGGAAGTGTTCGACAAAAATACGATTTATTTCAAAATACCATGTTTACGTTTGAATAACAAATTGGTCTTATAAATTAGCGACCGAAAAATACTTGCGCCGCGACTCAGACGTACGAAAAGATGTATTATTAAATTTTAACAATCCGCATATTAACGTAAAGCTCAATCAACAATCGTTTCGACATGCAGACAATCGTGACTAGCTGCATGCCGAGCGCATGCCGAGACCTAGCCGCCTAGGTATAGCTAGCGTTTCGTCCGTTTGTATGAAGTTGAATTACTGTAGATATCTGTACTGTGCCTTGGCCCAGAGTCAATGTTTTGTTACACCAGCGGGACTTGCGACCATCGGCATTGATAAATCAAGACTTTCTTAGAACACAACACAGGGTTTCCTAGAGGGAGCTAGTGTGCTCAAATAGTTCAAACACATTCCTTATTTTATTTAAATTAGTTATTATGTTAATACTGATTTTTTAGTATTGATAGTACACTTACTGTACTTATGTATTTTTTTAGAATATGGCATCTTTGGTTCTCTGGGCATACTAGCCTTGCAGCATTGTTTAATTAATATTTACAAACCTACCTACTGCAGCGAATATCTTGCAAATAGTTAGGAATTTTTCGTGACACAAGTGGATTCCTATCTACATAGTGAAGCAAATGCGATGGAAATTTAGAAAATGTTTATTGTAATAAGTATCAAAAATTGCAGAGTAAAAAAATAATATACGGCAATATTCTTGCTGATATCATCTCCACATGAACACCAAAAACATTTGTTCTACGAATTCTTAAAATTAATAATAAAAAAAATATTTTTCCTATACAAAAAATTTGTATTGTCTGTAAACTGGTGTTAGGCCAGAAAGAATGCTGGAAACTTATAAGCACTTGACAGCGCTGGTGACCCGTGCAGGAAAATATATGAACGCGCGACGATAAGCACTGAAAGGTGCCGACAAGTTCCGACAAAACACGCGCTGACCGCTGGGAAATCATCGTCCGATGAGTCCGACATTTTGCTTGGTCTGCCTCAAACTGTTCCCTTTGTGTGGAACGGACCAGCGACGCCGGTAAGCGCTTATAAGTTTCCAGCTTTCTTTCTGTATACGGCCTTTCTCTATTTACACTGATGTAAGGCACCTTGTGTCACGCCACGTGCAGCGGGGCGCGGGGTTGCGGGGTGACGCGGCAAAATACAGAGCAGTAAGTAACAGAGGGAGCAAAAATTGGTTTGTTTCTTTTTGTGTTATTTATCAAGATCTGTAAAAAGTCGTAGAACAAATGTTGTTGGGATTGATGTGGAGAGGCTGCCTGCAAGAGGTGATGTGAAATATATACTTACGGGGTTAATTTTTGATAAAAACAATCGTACCAGCGGCGGTCCTGGATTGACCGATGACTGGAGTGACCGATGGGCGACAAAAACCAATTCTAAGACCGCCTGACTTGCCACCACCGTATATTGTATACATAGAGAGATTTATATAACTGTTGCTTATAAACTTCATCACCGAAGATATAATCTCCTTGCGTATTATCTCTTTATCTTTATTATGTAACATACTGTAAAAGTTAGTTAAGGGACAGAGGTTTTATTGGCATTTTTGTTAACGATAGGCTGATCCCCTGTCACTGCAATAGCGTCTCTCCATCATTATAATACCTCATTTGTCAACCGTGACATCAGATGGTCTTATAACCTCTGGTGTTCTGCCTACCCCATAAGGGATACAGGCTTGACGTTATGTATGTATGTTTTTTTTTCATCGATTACGCATGGAGTCGTATCCACATATGGTATAGTATTTAGTAAAATTTATCCATTAAAACGGACCATGTGTGAACGGGCTGTAAGATAAGATTATCCTTTACGACAAACCCCATTAAAAACTGTATACCCTGAAAAATTTATTTGGTTGCGGTAACGATTCGCATTCGGATTTTAAAAATAAAACTAATAATAAGCTGAAGAGTTTGTTTTTGGTTGAACGCGCCAATCTCTGTAACTACCACTAGTCTGATTTGAAAAAAAATTTTTTTCTTTGATAGCCTATATCTAGTTATCCAGAAATTCCCGACGATGGACGGAAGATCTGGGTAATGTTGCCGGTAAACGCTGGATGAGGGCAGCGCGGGACTGATTTGTGTGGAGAACCTTGTGAGAGCCACATGTCCAGGAGTGGAAGTCTGCTGGCTGAGTGATGATGATGTTGAATTATCCAAAAATTCCCACTGGATCAAAGTTACAGATAACCGCACGGACCAACTAGCCCTACTAATATTATAATTGTTTTTGTTATATTTATGACGTAAAAGTGAAAGAGTTTGTATACTTAGGGTCCTTGTTTACAAGAGATGGGAAGTGTGAAGGTGATATTGAAAGGAGAGTAAAAGCAGGAAATTGTGTTAATGGCGCCTTGTACTCGGTTATGGCAAGCAAAATTATACCGAATAAGGCTCGTCTGGCCAAACTTGAAGGAGTTTTGGCGCCAACACTTATGTATGGTAGTGAATCTTGGGTGTGGCAGAAGAGACATGAAAGTAGGATTAATGCTGTGGAGATGAGAGCGTTGAGAAGCATGTGTGGAGTGAAATTGAGTGATAGGGTGCGCAACAGTGAAATAAGAAAGAGGATGTAGTGACTAAAATTGAAAAGGGTATGCTACCGTGGTTTGGACATTTGGAAAGGATGAGTGAAAGAAGATTTACGAAAGAGGTGTACAGAGCAAGAATGGATGGTGTTGTTGGAAGGGGCTGGCCTAGGCGAACGTATGCCGATCAAATTGGTGACATTTTAAAAAAGGGCCTAGCCAAAGTACCCGTAACCGGCGATCATGTATGAAAAGATTGATGAACGTGGAAGAAGCGAAAGAGGTATGTTTGGATCGCAACAATTGGTGTTCCCTTGTCTCTGCCTACCCCAAGGGGAGACAGGCGTGAGGTTATGTATGTATGTATGTATGTATGACGTAACTCGCGAAAGATACCAAAGCTAAATACTAGATAAAAACTTCCCACTAAATGAAGAGCTACAAGGGAAAACCGTATGAAAGTTAATAAATAATGAATAATGAAATAAATTAAATGACAAGACAATCACCACGTGGCCCCAAAGTAAGCAGAGCTTGTGATATGGGATTCCTTATAGCGAACTAGGGGGAACCTAAAATATAAATACATAAACACCCAAAAAATAAGAAATTAACTAAAATATTGGTATTTGTATTATGGATAAAATTATTAAATAAAATCATCCCTGGAAGCGAACTTGAAGGCGACTCTCCCGGGTTCTAGTCAGGCGCAATTTAATTTAATATTTTTATTTCAGTATAAAATTATATTTAAGCACGAGCGTTTGCCCGCGACTTCATACACGCATAAACTCAAAAGTCCTATATTTTCCGTTCCCGTGGGAATTTCGGGAATAACTTCCATAATACAAACAGATACTTATTAAGGAACCTTTATACCAATTATCACATCCGTGCACTCAAGGAATAAAGTTTTTTCATACAAACTAAAACATCATATATTTCCCGTCCCCGCGGGAATTTCTTTCATAAAACAACCAGTCACTTTTTGAAGAACCTTTATGCCAAGTATCGTATCCGTGCACTCAAGGTTTAAAAATTTTCATACAAACTAAAAAGTCCTATATTTCCCGTTCCCGTGGGAATTTCGGGAATTCCTTCCTTAGTGCACCCCTACATCCCCTAAAGAATGTATGTTTCAAATTTCAGCTTTCTACGCCCAGTAGTTACGGCTGTACGTTGTCTGTCAGTCACTCAGTCAGTAACGGAACAGTTTTATAAATATTGATTTATAAAATGTGAAAACCTTAAAATAATAAATACCTGATAGTTCCTTGCACAGGACGAAGGGCTTGTTGCGTAAAGCATCTATTGACCATATTTATTGAGAAACAGTTTAAAGTTGCACCAAAATATTTAATATTTACACACTGATCATTAGGGTTAAAATTTGGCAAAGTTTCGAAATTTCGAAAAGCTGAAAATATTTTGTATAAACACTTAAGTTGTAGGTATCAAAATGTTATTAATTCTTTAGCCAATGTTTTAATAGAATAGTGTTCTACTCACAGAGCTCACTAAGATAATGAATCGTCAAAGCATTCTTTCTTCGTTGGTATGCCATGTTTTATTGTTTAGCTAAATGAATTGTCATGGGAAAGCAAAGTAATATTTATGAATTGTCTGTCTGCAGTCGAATAGTTGATAGGGATTGTTTTGTAATATCTATCGGAGATTTGAAAATATCCTGCCACGTTACTCATCTTTGGCAGGGTTAAGTAACTGTAATTCCCGTTGTCATTAACCAGTTGGCTGTGATTCCCGCCGATCGGGCTACTCCGGTTTTCTGTGACCTGCGTCGATCCGGCCTAGCGTTGAAAATAGCAGGAAAAATCCGTTTTTTTTTTCAAATTCTATTCTAAATTTTTAGAGGATATTTTATTTTGTTTGGGTGGCCAACAGCTTTTACTTAAAAACTAGGTTTAACATATAATGTCGAGTAAGCCATTAACAAGCCTCCGCAGATACATTTGGAGATAGAAAAAAGATGGTTACATACACGAAAAAAAGAAAATTATATAAAGAAAAAATAACAATAATAACAGCAGTATCTAAGCTATGACAATTTGCTTCTTAATACCTATAAGTAACAATACCTTATGCCACACGAGACCAAACTTAAATTAAATTAAACTTAAATTAACAACTTCTTAACCAATATATTTTTCAACTAGCTTTATCCCGCAACTTCGTATGCGCTTAACTACTGTTCTCGTGGAAATTTCAGAAACTATACAACCAGACACCCACTGAAAGAACCTTTATACCAGTATCACCAGTATCAACAGTATACCATGCACTCAAGGAATAAGTTTTTTTCATACAAACTAAAAAGTCCTATATTTCCCGTTCCCGTGGGAATTTCGGGAATACCTTCCTTAGTGCACCCGTACATCCCCTAAAGAATGTATGTTCCAAATTTCAGCTCTCGACGCCCAGTAGTTACGGCTGTAAGTTGTCTGTCAGTCACTCAGTCACTCAGTACCTCAGTCACTCAGTAACGGAACAGTTTTATATATATTGATTTAGTAGGTGTGGTGTTAAAAAGATCGATTTCGGAGTCATGGTATTTGTTAAATGTAGCAGCTGATCTTATCAGAAATGTGTTTTTACGATAGTTCGTACGGGCAAACGGAGCATAGAGCAGGTTCCTTATCCAAAAATGTTGAGAATGAGAGAATATTGTTTCATGATTTTTGGGAATGAAACCGAAAAAACGAAAATTTCTCCAAAAAATAAATTCTGATTTTCACAAATTATCGGCATCTTGCCATTTAAGCTTTGTTAAAATTCTAGTAATTCTACTAATTGTAATAGCAATTTTGTTTCGAAAACATTTGTTCCCTATTTATACAACTGAATCTTCCTCGTCTCTTTCAATTTCAAGTTAATAAAAATAGCTATTGTTCTTTTCGTGTAAAAATAAATTGTTTTTTTTTTCGGAATTTGCAACGCTAATCGGGCCACACCGACAGGGTCTGTTAAATTAAACACAGATTCAATATATTTATATTTTACTCATTCTAAGGGATGATTCTCATTAGAACGTGCAGTGTCCGGGACGTGCCGTGTACGTGGCTCGGACGTGGCACGGATGTGAGACGTTACATATATTTAGTATGAAGCAATTTATATTACACAGTGCATGACCTCGCCCCATCCCCTGCCACGTCCCGTCGTAATGCGAACACTCTTCCGTGCTGCGTACGGGCAGTGAGCGACGAATCTTTAGTGAGCTACCACTTTAGCTAGCTTCTATCGGTGTCTTAAACCTCGTCAGTTGTCTTCTAAGGACGGGCTGTAGCTCATTTAGTAAAATGTCAAAGTTTTCTTTGGACATTCTAAAATATACCTACAAAGAATTTTTCTTCATCGTCTGGTAAATATCTGCACAGAGAGTTAAATTCTCCATACAAATTTCGTGTTTTCCAAAGACGATGAACACCCCATTTTCATTCAACCCTTCTCTGCCTTCTACTTGTTTCTGCTTCCTCTTCATCAAGAGCTATTGCAATAGCAGCCAGCTCCAGAGTGGAAAAATCCATTTTTATTATATTAAATAATTGGGAATATTCTCATCACTATACAACCGCGGTGGCTTAAAGCCCGTTTCACGCTCGGTGTAATATAAATTGTATTTCACGGAGAGGCCCCGGCCCGTCCCCGCCACGTATATGGCACGTCCCGGACACTGCACGTTATAATGAGAATCATCCCTAATGCCTTCTACCGCCTTCGTAACAGACAGAGATGACAAATTAAACCATAAACAAGTTTTCGTCAATGTTAAAAATCGCTAAAATCGTTAGTGCAAAGTAATGGTCGTGTTCACGGTAACTACGGTTTCTGTTCGGGGTGTTGGTGCTTTTCAATATATAAAATATTGTGTTTTTATTTAAACCGTCGAAGTATCTAACGTATCTCCATTAGTATGATATTAGCTTTGTTGTAGCAAGCATTGGATAATTTATTATAATGTAGGCATATTTACGGATATTTTTACTATATATTTTTTACATTATGATAACTATAGGATATAAACTGGTTTAATAGTTATAATAGCTAATTTTCATACTGTTTGAAAACACGTTCCTTGTTTCTGTATTATGTTTTGTTCTACCATTTACCGTCTAACTTACCTACTTACCTTAAGTTTTCTTGTTTACAGTTTAGTTATATTTACTTATTGTATTGTATATTTGAGAGATACAAATAAAGATTTATTATTATTATTATTTATCTATACCTACTAATATATAAACTTGAAGAGTTTGTGTTTTTGTTCGTTTGTTACAGAGAGTACAAGTGGGATTTGAAAAATTCTTTTTGCATTTGATAGCCCAACTCTTGAGGAAGGTTATAGGCTATATTTTATCCAGAAATTCCCACGGGAGCAAAAGTTACGCGGGTAAAACCGCGCGCGGTGGCTAATATTGGATACATGTAAAAACTTTATCATTTTAAATAATAAAATAGTCTTTGCATGTACGTTCTTGGCCGAAAACAGGGCCTAAACCGCGTAAGACTCAAATTTCACACAAAATCTTTGGCTAAATGACTGCCTTGAGCCACTTATAGAAATTTCACACCATACATTATCATTTAAATATTCAGTAATGAAAAAAAATAAAATAAAAGTTATATAAAAAATATCTTTTCAACACACTTGCTCGTAAAGTCAGCATTATTCTATTGAATTTAGAACTATAAACTGGGCTATAAGTCACGCGTGCATAATATATTATAACCTAGTGCATAATATAATGAATCCTACAAAGTTGAATTGTATCTTTGTACAAATAACATGCGAGAAAACAGAGCATATTTTATTGGTCCGGGTTATACACTAAATATTTTCAGAAACAACAAAGAGGTTTTATACCACTTCAAATCCATATACATTTTTAAATGTTTGCGCCTTATATTAGTAAAATAAGTTTGTATATTAAACAAATTATTCACATTTTACAATCATTTGTCATAAAATATTAAAATATTTGCATTTACCACTCCAAATTAAACATTTTCACTTAAAATAGGCTGTATATGCTATACAGACATTGACACATTTGACGGAAAAAAAAACCTACGCGCATGCGCGAGGTTCGGCGCCATTTTTCAATCACAATTCACAGCTTTGTTATCAAGTGTGTTTGTTATTTTATGATCACGTATGTCTGTCTTTTACTCACAAGTATGTTGAAAAACGTCGTATGTAACTCGTGAGCGTTGCTAATTACAGTATCGGCTCATTATTAAGCCCTCGTCTGCGGCTCGGGCTCAAATCACAGCCTCGACTGTAATAATTTAACTTCGCTCACTTGTTACATAATAGTATATGTGTGGTAAATGCAAATATTTTAATATTTTATGACAAATTATTGTAAATTGTGAATAATTTGTTTAATATACAAACTTATTTTACTAATATAAGGCGCAAACATTTAAAAATGTATATGGATTTGAAGTGGTATAAACCTCTTTGTTGTTTCTGAAAATATTTAGTGTATAACCCGGACCAATAAAATATGCTCTGTTTTCTCGCATGTTATTTGCACAAAGGTACAATTCAACTTTGTAGGATTCATTATATTATGCACTAGGGTATAATATATTATGCACGGGTGACCTATAGCCCAGTTTATAGTTCTAAATTCAATAGAATAACGCTCACTTTACGAGCAAGTGTGTTGAAATATACTATTATGCAACTGTTAAGAAAGAAATAAAAATAACAAAAATTTAATATGTTTGTTTTTAAATATAAAAAAATAATGAATTAATTGTTTATAAATGTCATAATATACTATTTTCATAAATGAAGAAGTGTCCAAAAACGTTATAAACTTCTTGAAACATTTTTTGAATGACTCGATTAGTAAAGTATTATACTTCGGTTATTGTTTCATGTTTAGAAAAATGTCAATGCTCACAAGTCTGAAGTCACTCAAATCAGGTGAGGCGCGGCGAAACCTACCCCAAAATAATTAATTTTCCTAGATTTCATTATACATACATACATACATAACGTCACGCCTGTATCCCTTATGGAGTAGGCAGAACACCAGAGGTTACAAGACCATCTGATGTCACATTTGACAAATTTGGAGGTATTATAAAGATGGAGAGAGACTATTGAGGTGACAGGGGGTCAGCCTATCGCCCACAAAAATGCCTTTAAAACCTCTGTCCCTTAACTGACTTTTACAGTATGCCCGGGAAGAGAAGCAGCTGGCACATTCTACGTTTTTCTTTCGCTCCCAGTCCAGCACGGAAGCAAGATTTCATTATAATTTTTTGATTTTTGCTTTTTTGACCCTGTCATGTCAAGTAAGTTCGATACTCGATGCATGGCATATTAGGGCAAACGGTCTTTAATATACTCGAAATATTTTTTTTTTTAGCAGAAATCGTGTATGTCATATGGTTTGTAGTAAAGGTTCATCAGAAGTCATTTCGGCGCCCTAAAAATCTGACATCCATCAACCAGCACTTTGCTAGCTTGGTGGATTATGGTCTATACCTCTTCGTCACCCAGGGGAGAGACTCACAGACCTGCAGTGGGTTCATTATAAAGAGTTGTGATGATGAAGATAATTAAAATATGTATTCCCTGGCCTTGATGGGATGAAGACCTCAACGTTTACGTCACCAGCTCCATTTTGGATAGTATTTGAATAAGATTAAATGAATAAATAAATTCCTTTGAATCTCATTCTTGTTTTTTTTTCATTTACATTTAGTATTCCCGTAGAGTGTCAGTGGGATATAACATTGGTTTATCAAACATTACTTTTATGACCCCGCGTTGGGCTCTCACAAGGCCTAACATGGTAGTGATTCCGGATCCTCCCCAGATAGTGATACAATAACTGAGAAGTCATTTCTCAAGGCTTGTATACAGAGTGTCCCACTTACCCTATATAATACCTTCTCGGAGGTATTCTATTACCCATAAGGATTACAGAAAAAATATGAAAAAAAGAAAAAATCGAAATGTATTTCAATTTTTGTATGTCAGCAATATATTCCGACATTTTCTTTCATACAAAAATTGAAAAATAAATTTTGAATTTTTCTTTTTTTATATTTTTTCTGTTATCCTTATGGGTACTAGAATACCTCCAAAAAGGTATTATATAGGGTAAGTGGGACACCCTATATACCAAACGGAGAGAATCGCTTTTAGCGCAGTGTCTGACAGTTTCCATCACGTAAATCAACTTTCTGATGAGAGAGGAAGTACCTAGTTTCTAAGTATGTGTTTAATAAAAGTTAACTGCTTGTCCAAAACCACACCCAGATATTTTGCAGCTGCTTCTCTATTTATAATTTGGCAAGAGTTGTGTGTGGCTAAATACACATCCAAAATGCAGTCGTAAGTTCGTGGAAAAAGGGGGCGCTGAAGGTTTAGTCTTATGAAAGCATAGGTATTTAGTTTTGGACACGTTCAGCGTTAATAAATTACTATTGAGCCAACCTTTCAGAACAGTCAATCCAGTTTCAGCTTTAAGGAAGGCTCTTGTCGAAGTTTTGTCGTTTTGTGCGATTGTATCATCAGCCGGGCTAGCATGCAACCATCGATAAATAGTCTTATCCTATTATGTAATCTAATATGCGCACCATAATAGATAGAATTACTCGATTTGATACCATGATTAAGACCACAGAATCAAATATGTCATAATCTTTTTAAATTACATACACTAAATACCATATTCTAAGAAAATATCGATAAAAGGCCGGATTTATCGTTGTCGACGGCAGCATGCTAGCCGCGCTGCATAACAAAACATTCTGCATGCCGTAGTTTAGGGCTGTGAATTTCGTTCATGAAAAGTATAAACAGTATATTACCTAGAACACTATCTTGGGGGACGCCGTTCGTTTCTTCTTTTAATTTTTTTATGTACAAAAACAGTTATTTCGTTTATTTAGATATGCAGTTACCGCCAGTTGTCGCCATTATTATACATTGCCAAGGCAGTCGTCCATTCTCCATTTAGCCATACTATATCACATAACTTTTCTTATGTATCTCATTAAAATTTTATGCCGATTTAAAAAAATAATAAAATAAATAATAAGATCCCCAGACAATCACACCAACTGCATGGCCCCAAAGTAAGCATAGCTTGTGTTATGGGATACCATGTAGCAAATTAGGGGGAAACCTAGAATATAATAGTATATTATGTAATTAGCAACGCTCACGAGTTATATACGACGTTTTTCAACACACTTGTGAGTAAAAGACAGACATACTTGGTCATAAAATAACAAACACACTTGATAACAAAGCTGTGAATTGTGATTGAAAAATGGCGCCGAACTTCGCGCATGCGCGTAGGTTTTTTTTTCCGCCAAATGTGTCAATGGCTGTATAGCATATACAGCCTATTTTACATGAAAATATTTAATTTGGAGTGGTAAATCCAAATATTTTAATATTTTGTAACAAATTATTGTAAATTGTGAATAATTTGTTTGATATACAATTTTGTTTAACTAATATACGGCGTAAACATTTAAAAATGTATATGGATTTGAAGTGGTATAAAACCTCTTTGTTGTTTCTGAAAAAAATTAATGTATAACCCGGATCAATAAAATATGCTCTGTTTACTCGCATTTAATTTGCACAAAGGTACAATTCAACTTTGTAGGATTCATTATATTATGCACTAGGGTATAATATATTATGCACGCGTGACTTATAGCCCAGTTTATAGTTCTAAACTCAATAGAATAACGCTCACTTTACGAGCAAGTGTGTTGAAAATACATTTTTTTTTCTTGTTCCGTGCGGGAATCGAACCCGCAAACACTGGCGCCTGAGGCAGACAGGTTTACCCCATCGCCAAAGTGGTCATAGAAATATCTGTATTATTATTATTTAAATCGAATATTATTTGCGAAATAAGTCATGTTTTTAGTATTAATATTTAAAGGTCAAAATAGAGCCGATTCGAGTTTGACAGTTGAAATTCAATGGATCGCAGAACATGGATGTGTCTTTCGAATATCTAATATTTCGAAATCGCCGAGAACATTAGGATCGTGTTTTAGTGGCAATTTAACCTCAAAACGCCCTTTTTCATCACGTATGGTATTTTGCTTAAAACTTTGCTCGCACTGCCTCTTCAACTGTAAAAGGGTCCTGAGAGTCAAGCGTATCTAGCTTCCAAAAAAAGCAAGATCGGGATTTGAATCGTTTGTGAAAAGACAGGTTTGTGATACTGTGTTTTGTTACTAACCAGCCTAGCTTCGATTCACGTAACTCAGGCATGTTTTTAACTTCGCAGGAGGGCGCTCGGCTGAGGCTGAGTACAACCCGCCGGGGCTCACGGGTAATGCCAATGGCGGTACCGTGAGCTCCACTTATTGCGGATGAGGTACACCTGGAGGTTTTTAGGGGGTAGGTCTGGCCTTCTGCCGGATCATCCCCAGATACCACGCCGCTCCCCCTTGTGCGGTCGGGGACGTGATTGCACGGTGTCCTCCAGTCAAAAAAAGACATGTTTTTACCTTATGGGATTTTTTTCTTACCTAATATATCCCAGAAAACTTCTGCATTTAAGAGAATATCTATATCTGACGGTCTATTATAAGATAGGCCCGCTAAACATGCACCCGTCGGCAAACGAATATTACTAACATCTAAGCAAGATGATGGTAGTTTAGAAGTTATTTTTTACAGAACTATGCACTTTATATTTGATTCATAATTACTACAAAAAGATACATACATAACCTCACGCCTGTCTCCCCTTGGGGTAGGCAGAGACATAGTCCATTAAAAAGTTACATTTGGGGTTGCGTTTTTCAGAGGACGCAATTTTATTTTTTTGGTGTGTAAAAAATAAAATTTTGGGGGGTCAGTGTAAAGCTAAAACCAAGTTTGTGGGGTCGCCACCCTTGTCCTACGGCCACCATCTTGAAAATAGGGGTTGAAATGGTTTTTACGATATATCTCTGAAACTATTTATCTGATAAAAAAAAATTAAAGACATTTTTTGTTGCAAATTAAATCCCGTTCTAAATCGTAGAACGATAAATAAAAAAGTTATAAGCGAAAATGTTAGAAATTCGAGAAAATAATTTATATTTTTTGATGTTACTTTTTTTATCATTTTACGAAAAAATTATATCAGACCATTTTTGTAGATCGTTTTTTGAGGAACAACTTTTATAAGCAACATTTTTCATTAAGTCAATATTTAAAGTTTTACAGCGCTCCGAAATGAATACTATATTTCAGTACTCTTAACTAGACTTATACGTGTGTAGGTACTAATAATATGTCATCAGTAATTGTTTTTTTTTTGTTTTTATTTTGTTATTATAATTTTATTAATTATTAATAATTAATTATTGACTCTTTTCCACTCCATTACAGAATTTGACAATTATTGATTTTTAAAATGATTATAATCTGATGGCCATTACCGAGAATACTGTCCCGTAAAAACCATTTCAACCCCTATTTTCAAGATGGTGGCCGTAGGACAAGGGTGGCGACCCCACAAACTTTGTTTTAGCTTTACACTGACCCCCCCTACACATCAAAAAAATAAAATTGCGTCCTCTGAAAAACGCAAGGTCAGGCCTAAAAAATGTAACATTTCAACAAGGGAACAACAAGGGAACACCAATTGCTGCGATCCAGACATAACTCTTTCGCTTCTTCCACGTTCATCAATCTCTTCATACATGATCGCCGGTTACGGGCACTTTTACCTAGGCCCTTTTTCAAAATGTCGCTAATTTGATCGGCATACGTTCGCCTAGGCCGGCCCCTTCTAACAACACCATCCATTGTTGTTCTGTACACCTCTAACAAAAAAATAATAACTATAAAATAATTAGTAAAAAAAAATTTTATACTTAGTTATTATTATTATATAAATAAGTATTATTTAATAGTTATTTATATAACAAATAATTAGTAGGTAGTATATCCTTGCCATTGTCATAACTCACCTTCACCATGGCTATGGAAAACAAGACATGTTGCGCAGTAATATCTGTGACACTGTCGCCTGGTGAGGACGATGCTTTGGGTTGGTACAGACTTATTTTGCTGTAAGTGCAATAAGGTGTTATTTTTAAATTTTACGACCTGCTGGTGTAGGGGTAACTTACATTGCCTTCTATGCCAGAGGTCCTGGGTTCGAATCCCGGCGGCGACGGATAATATTAGTCGTCAAGTCATGGATGTTTATATGTTTATTTAAGTTTATTTTCTAATAAAAAATATGTATTTATTCAATATGTATGTTTATATATTTCTTAAGTATATCAGTTCTAGTATCCATAACACAAGTTTTTAAAGAAACTTAATTTGGGCTAGATAATGTTGTGAGTGTCAGAAATATTTATTTATTTATTTACTTGTTGCCACTATGGCCGGACCGTAGGCAATTCAAACAAAATTTCATCTGCTTGGCCTTTTCTATCCGTGTAGAATTACGCAAGAGCTTTGTATGCTTCGCAGTTAAATAAAGCATATTCTTGTTTACATAGCTGACTGTAAATTATAATTGAATCGGTTATTTCAAAAACCACTTAAGTCACATTTGTTCCAACATGCTTTTTTTGCTGAAAATGGTTCCTCAAAGGTAGATGCGTATTCTGGGTGAAAACAACTTAAGTCAATACATTTCTTCCTCTTCTAATAATACCGCGCGAAAGACGTTCATTGCTTATACAACATTAGTCAGTGACTTAAGGCGAGGATTTTCGACCACAGTAGGCATTAACGCTATATGGGACTGCGTGGCGGGCAGTCGCGTAAATGAACACGTCAGCGCACAGAAATGTCACAGTATAATTAATAGCAGTAATATAGTAGTACTATACCTATGGTGTGCCTTGTTATACGAAATTCGTTTCTACGATGTCTAAAACTTATGTCAAGGATGATATAATAGAATCTATATTTTTTATTTATCTGGATTTAGTATTGCGATACCTATACTTACTATTTTATTTTTTATAAATATTGTAATTGCCATTTTATAGATGAAATCTTTTTAAATTTATATCCTTACTGAATTCTGTTGTGAAAATCGTGCTATTTTGACTTGAAAGTATATCGTGACGTTAATTTATAACTTTCATAAATTATTTGTTCCAAAATTCATTAAAATCAGATAAGTAGGTAGTTGAGATCTTTTACGTAAGCTTTTATCTCTCTCTCATTCCAATCCAATAGGGCTGGTGTTTGAAAAAAAGGGTTTGGGAGCTATTTTCATTACTAATTTTCTACAAATCGGTCGGATGGTTTGGCTGAAATAAAGGAACAGAAAGATAGACTTTCGCATTTATTATTTAGTATGGATCCGTTATTTAGTCACTACAACACGAGTTAATTTGAGCTAAATAATGTAGTGTGAATGTTACAAATATGTTTTTTTTTTATGAAATGAAATTCAATCCACCCCTTCGGAATGTGCACCTGTTTACACGAAGTAGTAAATTTGTAGTAGTTAATTATATCAAAAAAATAGTAATGTATGATTATATTCTTAAACTAGCTGTCCCCGCGGCTCCGCTCGCGATAATTTCAGGATAAAAAGTATCGTATGTTACTTCTAGTACCTCTCATGATTCGTCGAGTAGCTTTTGCGTGAAAGCTGAACAAATATACACGCTTTCATATTTATAATATTAGTAAGGATAACGATTGACATTTTATAATATTTGCCAATTAATTGTTTAGATCACTTTCACATGAGGCTTAAGTATCTATGGAACGAAAATCCTTCAGCGCAAAGCTTCCGAGTAAACTATATTGAAAGTTGACCCGTCCGGCACGTGAACATGAAGATTTCTAGAACTGCTAGCCCGGGAAAGAGCGACGTATAACTGACCATGCGAGAAACAACTGACACCGAGATCTACTCCAGCAACACGAAAAGTCTGCCCTTGAGCCTTATTAATTGTCATTGCAAAACACACCGATACTGGGAATTGCGTTCTTTTAAATTGGAAATCTAAGTGCCTGTTTAAACTAAAATATCCAAATAGAATTATACCCAGAAATACGTACAACTTACAACAGTAAAAGAAATGAAAATAAAGCTGAAACGCCTGTGCAATGCTATTTACCTATACCTACTTCACTGGAAAATAAATACCTATAACTACAATAATTAATAAAAAGTACCTACGCTTTTACCTAAAAAATCCAAAAAAAACTGAACATAAATTAGCCAAAATTTGGAATTTGACCGAATATTTAAACACTACCAAAACAACTAATACCTATTTTATAAAATAACAACAAAAGAAATTCAAATACACTATTTAAAGACTAAAAGTCGCGCTGATCAATAAAGTCGAACGCTCTGAACGCATCAACAGCCAAATATTGAAGCTTGAATTATGAAGCTTGCGCTCGCCTCCCGCCTTTTTATACCCTACCGCCGCGAGCCGCGTCGATCGCGGCAACCGTTACGCAAAAATAATCCTTATATCATTCAGTATTCACGCGCGATGGGTTATTAGCGTATTTCATGTATAAGTTTGGTGTTTCTATACCGATTTTTATGATTCTTTTTTTGTTGAATAGGTAATAATGTAATTTTTTTAAATTAAGGATGAGTGAGAGTATTATAAACGTAAGAGTAAACAAATATAATCAGGAAGCTCCGAACTGCTAAGCTATCGGGATTTACACGTGTTATTGTGAGTCAACCATAAAATATAGACATATACTGTTGTGGGATATTTTTTATAAAATTTTATGAAGAATATTTCTGTCATACATGATATCTATGTAGCTTTAACCGTTAAGGCTGCACACGCGACGGAAGCTTAAAAAATTAAGTAACTTCTCCCGTTTTTCCAACATTTCCCTTCACTGCTCTGCTCCTTTTGATTGTAGCGTGATAATAAGTATACTATAACCTGCCCAGGAGTATGAAGAATAATTTTGTCAAGTTTCGTTAAAATCCGTCGAGAAGTTTTTGTTTCTATAAGGAACATACAGACAGACAGACAGACGAAAATTTTACTGATTGCATTTTTGGCATCAGTATCGATCACTAATCACCCCCTGATAGTTATTTTGAAAAAAATATTACATGTACAGAATTGACCTCTCTACAGATTTATTATAAGTATAGATACAGATGTCTATGTATCGTCATAATGTATTAGCCGTCTAATCTATAAAGCCGAAGGGTTTGTCTGTTTGAACTTTGAACTAGATTATTCGTGAAAGAACCGATCAGATATAATTTAATGTTACTAAAGTTGATGCATAAAGGTCCAAAACACTATATTTTTGAAAAACATAGCATATGAAAGTTTAACCACAAAATACATAAAAGGTGACCAATTTAAACTAACTTTTAACACTGTGAAATTATAACTATCTAGAATCATAATTTCAACACACAGGAAAATTGGTGGTAGATGCCATCTACATTCCCTTTCAAGAACGAAGTAAGTACTTTTTATGTATTAATAACTAGGTACATCAAAAGAATTGTAGGTGGCAGCATTACTCAAAAACATATTTGTTGAAATTATAAAGATACCAAACTAATTTGATATCTGGAACTTTTGAAATAGAGTCTATTTTACTCGTGACGAAAATAAATACAAGAAGGTATTTTAACGGACAGACATTTTCAATCCATTATTTTATTTGACGTTTAAGTACAGGCAAAGCAATATTATTTGAACGTAACCCATTCAAACAAATTAACTGATATTCTTTTCGATATTAATAACTAATACCCATCTTAATCTCACCATCAGTGCTAATGTCTTATCAGCATTCATCAGTGCCTATAAATTACCATTAGTACCTATCAGTAGTTACCCATCTGCACCGATAAACACCTATGAGAAGCCATCAGCACCTATCAGTACCCATCGGAACCCAATAGCATCTATCAGCATCCTTCATTACCCATCAGCACCTATCAGCACATCTGAGCACCCAACCTATCAGTACTCAACAGCATCTATCAGCAACCATCATTACCCATCAGCAACTGTCAGCATCCATCAGTTACAATCGTCACCTATCAGTAACTATCAGCACCCATCAGCATCTATCAGCACACATCAAAAAGAACACCTCTATAATATACAACTTTGCATAAGTGTTTTTTAATACTTATATAATACTAGCTTTATCCCGCAACTTCGTATGCGCTTAACTACCCTTCTCGTGGAAATTTCAGAAACTATACAACCAGACACCCACTGAAAGAACCTTTATACCAAGTATCACACCCTGCATGAGGTGTCAAGGAATAAGTTTTTTTCATACAAACTAAAAATCATGTATTTCCCGTGCCCGTGGGAATTTTGGGAATTTTTTTCGTAGCACAACCAGTCACTCTTTGAAGAACCTTCATGCCAAGTATCACATCCGTACGCTCAAGGAATAAGATTTTTCACACAAACTTAAAAGTCCAACCCCTTCCCGTGGGAATTTCGGGAATTCCTTCCATAATACAAACAGACACTTATTGAGGAACCTTTATATCAAATATCACATCCGTGCACTCAAGGGATGGGTTTTTTCATACAAACTAAAACATCATATATTTCCCGTTCCCGTGGGAATTTCGAGAATTTCTTTCATAACACAACCAGACACACATTAAAAAACCTTTACACCAAGTTTCACATCGGTGCACTTAAGGAATAAGATTTTTCACACATACTAAAAAGTCCAACCCTTTCTCGTGGGAATTTCGGGAATTCCTTCCATAATACAAACAGACACTTATTGAGGAACCTTTATATCAAATATCACATCCGTGCACTCAAGGGATGGGTTTTTTCATACAAACTAAAACATCAAATATTTCCCGTTCCCGTGAGAATTTCGGGAATTCCTTTCATAACACAACCAGACACACATTGAAAAACCTTTACACCAAATTTCACATCGGTGCACTTAAGGAATAAGATGTTTCATACAAACTAAAAAATCCTATATTTCCCGTTCCCGTGGGAATTTCGAGAATTCCTTCCTTAGTGCACCCCTACATCTCCTAAAGAATGAATTTTCCAAATTCCAGCTCTCTACGCCCAGTAGTTACGGCTGTACGTTGTCTGTCAGTCACTCAGTCACTCAGTACCTCAGTCAGTAACGGAACAGTTTTATATATATTGATTGATGATTATGTATCCCATAACTTTGAGGTTTTTTCCCTTACTTAAAAAATAATACTTTTTGCCAAAGAATATGTGGTTCAAAAGTGCATACTTTCCAAGATATCCTCGGTCTTAATATAATGAGTTCTAAAATATCACCCGTGTAACATCTCATCCACTCAATAGACGCGTGTCACTGAAGTCATACAATAAACAACAAAAACATTTTAAACGTTGAGGAAAGTTGCATACAATGTACACCGCAAAACGTCGCAAACTGTACCTACCTGTGCATAGCGATAAAAAAGGAGTAGAAAACGCCACGTTGTCATACTTCGCATAAAGTTATTTTTGACTTAATTGAATTATTTTGCATGAAAAATAAAAACCAAAAGAAAATTGAAAAATTATTCATATGTTATTTGATTCTATTACATGGCCCCATCAAGACCCTAGAGTTATGGAAAATCAAGCAGAACATATTGTACATAATATACATGGCAATTTTTTTTAATGTCATTTGGGGGTAAAGTTTTCTTAATAATAGAGATAGCAAATTCTACTCCATAAAACATTTCTTTATTTTAGGAAAAATTAAAACTGTATTCAAAGAGTTTTCAAAAACTCGCTTCTTCACCCAGGAATCGAACCGACTTAAATCTAAAAATGAAGATTTCATGGTTTTCCTTTCAATGAATTAACCTAGTATGTGAGAGAGATTTTATTCTTGTGATTGGCTCTAACGAACCACACAATAAAATTACAGGGTGTCATTTTTACAGATTTTAGTCGGTTTGAATCCCAGGTGAAACGAGTGAATTCTTAAAAATCTTTGAATGCGGTTTTATTTCTGTTGAATAATAAAGGACAGTTTCTTTGGAGTAAATTTTGCTATCTCTTCTTTAGAGTACTTTCCCTACAGATGGCATTAAAAATTACACCCTGTATGTTTATCGATGTGCACCTATCAGTATCTACGTTGGAATTGATGTGGAGGGGCAGCCCACAAGAGGTGATGCGTTAATATTAACCCTGTATACGTACGTATAGAATAATAATCCTCCTTTTGTTTTCGTCGGGTGATTACGTAAGAAAAGATTTATCGCAAATAAAATTATATGCTTTTTTGCACTTGTTGTCTAATAAACTTAAAAAAAAATATCAGAGACGTTTTTAGCTCTATATTCAGAAGTGATAATTGTTTATAATACTCCTTTAATTTATCAATCAAAATATAAAATGTGACTTAACAAAAATTAAATTGTCGTACTGTTATGTGTACGCTATGGTCAAAAAGACGAACAATTACGCGGGAAAATCGGGAGCAAAAGCGACACAGGTCCTACCTCCATGACGCCTCGCGTGGTACTGAATTGTATCGCACCGTCGTCTTTATTATATTATATTATATTAGAAAAAATAGAACGGTTTAAGAAAGAAATTATCCAAATAAATTAATTTTATGCTACATTACCAATATTATGACAAGTTTTTGTAAGTATAAGTTTGATATTCTCTTAGAATATCGGAAAATCACTTAAAATTTTCATCTTTTTCGTAATTTTTTATGATCGAGTAAAGTTTTCAGTATCGTGTTTTGATCCACAGATTTATAAAATATATTAAACAAACTTCAACATATATTTTTATCCGATCCAGACAAACAATATTGGCCGGTTGTAATGAGTTTGAAAACGCACAGATTTCGCGAATGGGGCCCTTAAGAGGTTTTTACATGAGTAGTTTATGACTGAGTTTTAAATTTGCTTTGTTTTGATTGGTTTAAAAATATTTAAATCTTTGTAAACCATCGCCATTGATGTCTTTGGACTTCACTTGTCTTTTACTCAACTATTTAGCTCAACATTTACTGTCATAGTGCTAAAAACTAAATATGTTTTAAAATTGATTCTGTTTTTCAATAACCTCTTAGTTATTTTTTTTCCAAAAATCAATAAATACATATAAAATGTTAATAAGATTATTTTTAAGTGTAATTCTTAATAATAAGCAATAAAAAATATGATTACTACGATTGTTTCTATTAAATTATGTACAATTACCCCTATGTCTCGCTAAAACAACTTAAGTCAAGAACTGGTTTTTTTCAGGGTTTTCCTTTATTTCTACTAATAAACTATTAAGGTTATACGCTATTTTAATTTTTTACCACTCAAATACTAAATTAAGCATAGTAAATTCCTTTAAAACTCATTTGTTTGTGTATGAAACAGTTTTTATCGATTTATAATTTATAATTTTGTGACTTATGAGGTTTTTGAGATGACCGATTCAATAATTATTAATGATATATTTAGAATTAAGTCTGGTATTTAATCTTAGTGTTACAGTTAATCTCATGTTATTCTAAACTTTCCAGTAATTTGGCTCGATTTCTTAAAAATGTTAAAAAATATCTTATGTCGAGCTATCATTTAAAATATTTCTATATTCTTCCCAGTATCGTAAAGTTGTTTTATCTAATTTAAAAGATGTCATGTAAATAATAATGGTATCCCAGTACCTACTGAGTAGGTTGATTTAGAATAGTAAGTGCCCTTACATTTTTTGTAGTTGTTTCAATAAGAGCTCTAATAGATTTACAGGATTCCTTTTGTATAGGGTTTATGTTAAATAATGCATGTACGTGGTTATTTATAAGGAAACGATTTTTGCCGTACCGCTGAAGTAATAAATCCCAAGCTATTTGGTAAGTCTCACTTGTACAATGTAAATGATCAATGATCGAAGCTGCACTTCCCTTAAGGCACGCTCGAAGATAGTGAAATTTACTAATATTTGCTATTTTACTGTTATTATGAATAATTGAAGAAAAAATATCTCTAAATTCTAGCCAATGATAATAGCTGCCGCTGAAATGGGGTAGGTCAATTTTATGTGATCGGAGCTGCCCTTGAAACCCTCACCCTGATTGCGTATCATTGAAGCTTGTCACAGAATCTTGCTGCTTGGTAGGCATAAGAAGGCATTTCGCGCTCGCTATTAGTAATACATACATACATAACTTCACGCCTGTATCCCTTATGGGGTAGGCAGAACACCAGAGCTCATAAGACCATCTGATGACGTTTTGACTTAGGAGGTATTATAATGATGGATAGAGACTATTGCAGTGACAGGGAGTCAGCCTATCACCCGCAAAAGCGCCCCTAAAACCCCTGACCCTCAACTGAGTTTTACAGTATGCCGGGAAGAGAAGCAGCTGGCACATTCTATGTTTTTCTATCACTCCCAGCCCAGTCCAGCATGGAAGTATTCAAACAAGGCACTAATTTTACTGGTTAGGTATGTACGTAAGTTAAATTAAATAAGGGAAACACATCGGCATCTACACATCGGCACCAAGCGCATCTACACGTCTGCAGAGCGGGCGCGGCGTAGTTACGTAAGGGAAATTTGTTTAAGATTAAATGAGTACAAGTTATTGAATGCAGGTGTAGATATTTGTAAAATTTACTTGAACTTAAAATATGGTATCAAATTTTAAGGCGAGGATTTTCGAGCGCAGTAGGCATTAACGCTATATGGGACTGCGTGGCGGGCAGTCGCGTAACTGAACACGTCAGCGCACAGAATTGTCACAGTATAATTAATAGCAGTAATATACTAGTACTATACTTATGGTGTGGCTTGTTATACGAAATTCGTTTCTACGATGACTAAAACTTATGTCAAGGATGATATTATAGAATCTATATTTTTTATTTATCTGGATTTAGTATTGCGATACCTATACTTACTATTTTATTTTTTATAAATATTGTAATTGCCATTTTATAGATGAAATTTTTTTAAATTTATATCCTTACTGAATTCTGTTGTGAAAATCGTGCTATTTTGACTTGAAAGTATATCGTGACGTTAATTTATAACTTTCATAAATTATTTGTTCCAAAATTCATTACAATCAGATAAGTAGGTAGTTGAGATCTTTTACGTAAGCTTTTATCTCTCATTCCAATACAATAGGGCTGGTGTTTGAAAAAAAGTAGGGTTTGGGAGCTATTTTCATTACTAATTTTCTACAAATCGGTCGGATGGTTTGGCTGAAATAAAAGAACAGAAAGATAGACTTTCGCATTTATTATTTAGTATGGATCCGTTATTTAGTCACTACAATAACGGAATGTTACAAATAATTAATTTTTTTATGAAATGAAATTCAATCCACCCCTTCGGAATGTGCACCTGTTTACACGAAGTAGTAAATTTGTAGTAGTTAATTATATCTAAAAAATAGTAATGTATGATTATATTCTTAAATGTCTATGTATCGTCATAATGTATTAGCCGTCTAATCTATAAAGCCGAAGGGTTTGTCTGTTTGAATTTTGAACTAGATTATTCGTGAAAGAACCCATCAGATATAATTTAATGTTACTAAAGTTGATGCATAAAGGTCCAAAACACTATATTTTTGAAAAACATAGCATATGAAAGTTTAACCACAAAATACATAAAAGGTGACCAATTTAAACTAACTTTTAACACAGTGAAATTATAACTATCTGGAATCATAATTTCAACACACAGGAAAATTGGTGGTAGATGCCATCTACATTCCCTTTCAAGAACGAAGTAAGTACTTTTTATATATTAATAACTAGGTACATCAAAAGAATTGTAGGTGGCAGCATTACTCAAAAACATATTTGTTGAAATTATAAAGATACCAAACTAATTTGATATCTGGAACTTTTGAAATAGAGTCTATTTTACTCATGACGAAAATAAATACAAGAAGGTATTTTAACGGACAGACATTTTCAATCCATTATTTTTTTTAGTACAAGCAAAGCAATATTATTTGAACGTAACCCATTCAAACAAATTAACTAACAAATTAACTGATATTCTTTTCGATCTCACCATCAGTGCTAATGTCTTATCAGCACTCATCAGTACCTATAAATTACCATTAGTACCTATCAGTAGTTACCCATCTGCACCGATAAACACCTATGAGAAGCCATCAGCACCTATCAGTACCCATCGGAACTCAATAGCATCTCTCAGCATCTTTCATTACCTATCAGCACATCTGAGCACACATCAAAAAGAACACCTCTATAATATACAACTTTGCATAGGTGTTCTTTAATACTTATATATAATATATATCCCATAACTTTGAGGTTCTGTTACTTACTTAAAAAATAATACTTTTTGCCAAAGAATATGTGGTTCAAAAGTGCATACTTTCCAAGATATCCTCGGTCTTAATATAATGAGTTCATAAAATATCACCCGTGTAACATCTCATCCACTCAATGGACGCGTGTCACTGAAGTCATACAATAAACAACAAAAACATTTTAAACTTTGAGGAAAGTTGCATACAATGTACACCGCAAAACGTCGCAAACTGTACCTACCTGTGCATAGCGATAAAATAGGAGTAGAAAAAGCCACGTTGTTATACTTCGCATAAAGTTATTATTGACTTAATTGAATTATTTTGCATGAAAAATAAAAACCAAAAGAAAATTGAAAAATTATTCACATGTTATTTGATCCTATTACATGTCCCCATCAAGACCCTAGAGTTATGGGAAATCAAGCAGAACATATTGTACATAATATACATGGCAATTTTTTTTAATGTCACTTGGGGGTAAAGTTCTCTTAATAATAGAGATAGCAAATTCTACTCCATAAAACATGCCTTTATTTTAGGAAAAATTAAAACTGTATTCAAAGAGTTTTCAAAAACTCGCTTCTTCACCCAGGAATCGAACCGACTTAAATCTAAAAATGAAGATTTCATGGTTTTCCTTTCAATGAATTAACCTAGTATGTGAGAGAGATTTTATTCTTGTGATTGGCTCTAACGAACCACACAATAAAATTACAGGGTGTCATTTTTACAGATTTTAGTCGGTTTGAATCCCAGGTGAAACGAGTGAATTCTTGAAAATCTTTGAATGCGGTTTTATTTCTGTTCAATAATAAAGGACAGTTTTTTTGGAGTAAATTTTGCTATCTCTATTATTTAGAGTACTTTCCCTCCAGATGGCATTAAAAATTACACCCTGTATATTTATCGATGTGCACCTATCAGTATCTACGTTGGAATTGATGTGGAGAGGCAGCCCACAAGAGGTGATGCGTTAATATTAACCCTGTATACGTACGTATAGAATAATAATCCTCCTTTTGTTTTCGTCGGGTGATTACGTAAGAAAAGATTTATCGCAAAAAAAAATTATATGCTTTTTTGCACTTGTTGTCTAATAAACTTAAAAAAAAATATCAGAAACAAGTTTTTAGCTCTATATTCAGAAGTGATAATTGTTTATAATACTCCTTTAATTTATCAATCAAAATATAAAATGTGACTTAACAAAAATTAAATAATTAAATAGTCGTACTGTTATGTGTACGCTATGGTCAATAAGACGATCAATTACGCGGGAAAATTGGGAGCAAAAGCGACACAGGTCCTACCTCCATGACGCCTCGCGTGGTGCTGAATTGTATCGCACCGTCGTCTTTATTATATTATATTATATTAGAAAAAATAGAACGGTTTAAGAAAGAAATTATCCACAGAAATTAATTTCATGCTACATTACCAATATTATGACAAGTTTTTGTAAGTATAAGTTTGATATTCTCTTCGAATATCGGAAAATCACTTAAAATTTTCATCTTTTTCGTAATTTTTTATGATCGAGTAAAGTTTTCAGTATCGTGTTTTGATCCACAGATTTATAAAATATATTAAACAAATTTCAACATATATTTTTATCCGATACAGACAAACAATATTGGCCGGTTGTAATGAGTTTGAAAACGCATAGATTTCGCGAATGGGGCCCTTAAGATTACCTACAATGACTTACCTACAATTACATTACCTACCTACAATGCGTTATCCTTATGGAATGAGTTGCCTCTTAGTAGGTATTAAGTCAGCAAAAACCATGAATACTTTCAAAAAACTTTTAAAATCTTATTAGGTACTTATCCTTAACTGAAGAAGTCAATGTGTAGTTTATGTATGTATATTTTGTATTTTTATGTAATGTATGTTCATTGCTATTATAATGTAAATTATATTTAGATGTTTGTAAATTTTGTTATTCATAGTTTTTTTTTGAAGAACTTACCTTTGTTAAAGCCCCATCTACAAATTACATTTTCATGTACTGGGATTGCCTGGTAGAAATCGCTTCCTGGCGATAAGGCCGCCTTTTATACATTGTTTTCTTTTTATTTGTTACTTTTGTTCTTTGTTCTGTATTTTTTATTGTATTATGTCGGCGATAACGATAAGTTTGCGATATTAAGATGTTTGTATGACTTCATGGTAGCGGAAGTATGTTGGTAGTTCTTTTTTTTTATATTGTAAGGATAGGACGTTTGTCTTCCATGCCACCTGATGGAAATTGCGCATGAAGACTATGGTGTTACACGTCCATCCATGAGAAACCTTAAAAGTACCAGGACTGTAGAGGTCAGGAAAAACAGACGCAGGCAGATTGTTCCACACCTTGGCAATCCGTACCAAAAAGGAACTATCGAAGCGTTTTGTTCGACTTCTTGGTAAATCCACTATATAAGGATGGAAGTTCTGTCTGCGTCTGGTAGTCCGGCGGTTCAAAGGAGTGGGTTCGATTTGGTCAAAAAGAGCACTCGCACACTCACCAAAATGTAGCCGATAAAATACTGACAAACACGCAACCTTACGACGATGCTCCAGCGTCTGCAATTTTTTATTTGTAAGGTTGTTGTTATTTATGAGTTTACGGGCTCTTCGGTCAACAGAGTTTAAAGAGGGCACTAAATGCAATGAATGACTGCATTCAATTGCAGCGCCATGGGTTATATCTTAAAGTAGGAAGTAGGGTGATGGCAAGTGACAGATAGTCGGTTAGGAAGGCTAGGCGTGCGGACGTGTCTCAAACGGACGGTTTATAGTATCTCGGTATTAATTGGTTTTAGCGTTACAATTGTAAAGTAATAACGGAACGTAACAGCGAATAAAGATTGTATTGTGAATAAGCCGGTATTATTTATTTATTTATCACAATATCCACAGCTCTTATACATATTTATTCATTACATTTAATGTTACACTGACAGCCAGTTACGGACATACAATTTTTATATATTGCTTAGCAGAGCATTATGACCAAGCCCACATCAAAAGTAAGATGAGCCTAATATTAATTAGTGCTTCAATTTATTTTTGCAAATAGTCTTCTCGGATCCACCTATGCTTAAAATTAATTTGTGTTTCGATTTGCTTCGTTAAAATCTATACGGTGGTAAAATAAAACTGTTTTGTGATCATAAAGCGTTGTTGAATAGTGGAATTTTTATATAATTGGCCGAGGCTTCAAAATAATTGTTTGTTATATTGTAAAAATAAGTGACGTCATTAAGTAAAATCGTTATGGATAAGCACCAACGATTATAATACGGTAAAGTGCGCAAGAATTATTTTGTTAATATTGATTACTAGCTGCTGCCCGCGACGTCGTCTGCGTGAACGCTATGCAGCACCAAACGCACCTACGATTATAACACTGCTAGCGTGATAATATGTAGCCTATATGTTGACCCGACTTCTTAACTATCTTCATGCCAAATTTGAAGTAAATCCATGCAGTACTTTTTGAGTTTATCCCGGAAAGACAAAGAGACAAACAGACAAACAGACAAAAATTCTAAAAACTATATTTTTTGTTTCTGTTTCGATTGTAGATCATACCCCAAGTATTCTTTTAAAAAAATATTCAATGTACAGTTTTGACTTTCCTACCATTTTATTATATGTATAGATTCCTTCAAAATTGTTCATCTTTGTTCAATTAAATTCAAATGCTTTAGAAAGTTCTCCATCTTGTTATTTGAAATAATATTTGTGTTTAAGTAGCTTCTATGCTGGACTGGGAGCGAAAGAAAAACATAGAATGTGCCAGCTGCTTCTCTTCCCGGGCATACTCTAAAGTCAGTTAAGGGACCGAGGTGTTATGGGAGGCTTTTTTGTGGGCGATAGGCTGACTCCCTGTCACTGCAATAGTCTCTCAAATTTGTCAAACGTGACATCAGATGGTTTCATTACCTCTGGTGTTCTGCCTACCCCATACGGGATACAGGCGTGACGTTATGTATGTATGTATGTTTAAATATTCTCCACGTGTGTAGAAGTAAGTTCGTAAAAGTTATTGTGTGATTTAAAGAGGAACAATACGTTAATTCTGTTATTTTCTTCACGTGTTCTTACTTACTAAGGTTCTATTGCGTGTGAGTTTTTGAAATATATATCGATAAAGGTTTAATCGCTTTACCTTGCGTTTAGTTTTGAACTGTTGTGTGTCGCTAAAGTAAAACTGCTTTTAAAGAAGTATCATAATACGGTTTTGCTTAGAAAGGATTATACTCGAATCGATTATGGTTTGGAATTTCTTTGTCTTTTGTTATTATTTTGTGAAAAAAAAGGTACCGTGATCAAGTAAACTTGCTCCAATAATTTTTGATAACGTCATCATACCTTACAGTAGAGTGGTTAAAAATCTAGGAGTTCTCATGGATTCCACACTGTCATGGAAACCTCAAATAGAATCTGTCAGCAGAAAAGTTTTCTCTGCTGCACGATCTCTCCGAAAGCTACGAAATTTTCTGCCAATACCTACCAAAATTGCTCTCGCACAATCACTTATACTCCCAATACTGGATTACGCTGACACTAGCTATCTTAATTTGACCGAAGAGCAACTAAACAAGCTTGAGCGCCTTCAAAATATGTGTATTAGATTCATATTTGGTTTACGAAAATATGATCACGTTTCCGAATTCCGCGTAAGGCTCAAGTGGCTCCCAATTCGTCTTCGAAGGAATACTCATACACTAAATCTTTTATACTAAATATTATTCAACCCTTGTCTGCCAATCTATCTTAAAGAACGCTTTAGTTTTCGCCATCAACACCATGAACGTAACTTGCGGTCTGCCAGCAACTACTTGCTGGCAACTCCCCGTCACAGTTCCCACCTTTATCAGCAGTCGTTCACGGTGAAAGCAATATCTCTTTGGAACTCATTTCCATCTTCTCTCCACCACGCTAAAACAATAGTTTCTTTTAAATATCATTTAAAAAACTTCTATCTCTCAAACTTATCTCATTTTATATAGAATCTATGTTAATACAAAGCGTACTTTGTTCTTTCTACTTATATATCTATTTTTAAATTAATGTTTTTATATTTTATATATATGTATTTCATATTATATTATTACACCTATTTATATACTTTAATTAGTACCATTTATAAAATAATAATGCCATGTTTACGTTTCTTTTTAATTTATTTTAAGATAAGGTTGCCTGGAAGAGATCACTTTGAAGTGATAAGGCCGCCCAAATTGTACATTTAATGTTAAAACTGTATTTTTATAAGTATCCCATTCTATGCAAATGGCAATAAAGTGTTTGAATTTGAATTTGAATTTGAATTAAAGTTGTTTTACTATAAGTACATACAATTTGAATACCGTTAATACGAAATAATTGTTCTCTCAACATTTACATGAAAAGTAAAATGGCAAGCGGGATTATGATCGGCCAACTCAAATGGCCGAACATGTGCATGCGTTGTTATAAGTCACTGAGTGATACTCAAAATGACCGAACAGAAACATTCATTGTTATAAGTCACGGAGTGATACTCAAAATGACTGAACAGAAACATGCACTGTTATAAGTCAAGGAGTGATACTCAAAATGACCGAACAGAAACATGCGTTGTTATAAGTCACGGAGTGATACTCAAAATGACCGAACAGAAACATGCACTGTTATAAGTCACGGAGCGAAAACTGACATAATCCAGAAGCTTCCATGTTACTTTTTGTTTTTTGGCTTATATTTCTTACGATAAAATGATTAATACTGTGAGTGTTTGTTATCGAAAGTATTGCGATTCGTACAATGCGTTGACGTTAAACGATTCCTACTGAGTTTCTTGCTGGTTCTTCTCAGTAGATGGATCTTCCGAACCAGTGGTAGCTTTGCGTAAATTATAAAAATCTTTATTTTGAACTTCGAAGGAAATATTAAATTGAAGTTTTAAAGAAAGTTGTTGTTTTGGAAAGAGATTTAAAGTGTTGTGGACACTTGTTCGTTAGTTTTGATGAATGCGCCAGTGTTTCTGAGTACCGTGTTCAAGGAGTCATTGGTTGACTTGGGTGAAAAGATTATATTGTCAAATGGGTTAAAAAACAAAAGCAAATGTTAAAAAAAGCGAAGGAAAATTCTTGGTACGTTTAAGTGTAGCAAAAAGCTCTTTAAATGCAAGTGATCCTGGCAAGAACGGTGTGGGAAGAACCCGGGCGCTTAAGTGCGGAATAGTCCCTTTAAGTGCGGGTGACATTTGCTGATGTTTCTCAGGACATACGATTAGAACATTTTTGTATACTTTTGTGAATTAGCTTGACTTCATTGTCAGGAGTGGCCGAGCCGCCACTTTGGTATGATTGTTTCAGATTAACACACGAGGACGTGTGTCATCGCAGGATGGCCGTGTCGGCCACGGCATTGACAATCAAAGCATTTTATTCAAAAATAAATGAAAAAGTGATAAATAAAAAAAACTTAAAAACATTATTAAAACATTTTATTCAATTTCAAGATTTTGGACATAGCATAATTTTATCGTTCGGTGGCGCCACTTATTATTGGTAATTACAAATTAATATGAGTGAATTGAGTGAGTGATAGACAATCATTCGCCATTTACTCACAAAACGCTGCCAACTTGTGAAAGTCCTATGCATATCTCTTGTGAAATGCACATATCTGCTGTGTTTATATAATTTCCTGCAAACCCAGAAGTAGCGTCAAGTGAACTTAAGTTTATCATTTATGTAACTAAATTGTTGTGATTGATTGAGATCATGATTCACATATTTCGTCGAATAACTTTATAAGTATCAAACGTGCTAAAAAGTGTTGGTTTTTGATTATTTTAGTTAGTGGTTCGTTAGTTCGTTGCCATTGTACTGTAAAATAACCACCCTTTCTTTCACATATGAAAATAAATATTTATCAACAATAATAATAAAAACCACTTAAGTGCATAGTCCACCCAAAAACCTCAAGCACATAAGCGCCGCCAAGCGGCAAAAAAGCTGGCATTCCAAACTCCCTATAATATTGATGTGTCCTATCTGTACTTGTACATAATACTTTCTTATCTGTGGTGTCGGCGATAAAGATAAGTTTGCGATATTAAGATGTTTGTATGACTTCATGGTAGCGGAAGTATGTTGGTAGTACTGTTAAAGAGGGCGCTAAATGCAATGAATGACTGACATTCGATTGCAGCGCCATAGGTTATATCTTGAAGTAGGGCATGGTAGGTAGTAATAGACAGGAGATGCCCTTAGAATGAAAACCATGAAACACTTGACAGTTGCTACAAAATGGCTGCTGAAGAGTTGAGCCCTAATTAAAATTACATATCGATATCGATAAAGTTTTCGTCGTCATTGTGTACATATACTTAATGGATAACCCAGTATTGGCAGGTAAAGGAACTAGTGACTGCTTAGAAAAAAAATAGATGTTTTTTTTTTAGGAAATTCCCTCATTTTCTATCTAAAATAGCCAATATCTCTCATTGAGTAGTGACTTCATTATACGGTTACATTATTTTTGTAAAATTGCAAATTACGATAACTCTATCCAATTTTAGGTAATTGCCGAAAAATAGCTCTTAATACATTAAATTATCAATATCTTTTATATTTTTTAATCAAATAGTAAATTTATTTTTATTTATTTATTTATTTATCGTTCACAAAATCCACAGACCTTAGAACTAACTTAAAAAAAAAAACATGTCTTGTGTAACTTATGTCTAATCACGGATTTACATTTTATAATTTTTACATTAAGAGAGCTGAACTTTAATAGGATTAACAGATCAATTTACATAAAACTTGAATATAAATTATTAATTATAAATTTCACCTATAAACGAGAAAGCTGTATAATCACAATTACGTTTAATGTTTATATTAAAATTAAAAAGAGTTTAAAAAGAGCAAATATAATTATTATAATTAAAAGATTATAATTACAGAAAATTAGGAATTTAAAACAAAAATTATGTTTGTCTATATGTGAGAGGTTGTGCGTGTGTGTGTGTAAGTGTAGATGTGTGGGTGTAAGTGCGTTAGTGTGGTGTGACTTTATTAAAAAGGTTCAAGTTCTTTATGTAGTTTTTAGTTTAGTTAATTGTTATGACTATTATTCTTCTGATAAAATTGAATCTATAATTTGCTTCCTGAATTCAGTTTTGCTACGACAAAAAACATCAATTGAGCCAGAGTATTTATTGTAGGTTTTTTGTGTTCTATATATGATTGAGTTTTGATAGAAGTTAGTACGTGCATGCGGGAGGTTGAACAAAGATGTGTGTCTTGTACGACGCGAAGGGACCCGAAGCCTTAAACTTTGTTCTGTCAGATCTGAGCAGTCCATTGTACCATGAACACCAGCGTGTAGAAATAACAAATCAGTCACAATTCTTCTATTTTTAAGGGATAGCATATTATGAGTTCGACAGGACTCAACATAATCCGTTATCATAAATTGGCATCTATAATTTAAATTTTTTAAGAATTTTATTTGAATTTTCTCAACATTTTCAATGCACACTGAATACTGAGGGTTCCAAATACTGCTACAATATTCAAGTACACTTCTTACATAGGCATAGAATAATATTTTTAAGCAATCGGTGTCATTAAATGGTTTACTGACGCGGAGTATGAAGCCCAAGTTCTTATATGCTTTACTGACTGTATGTGTGATGTGTTCATTAAAAGTTAACTTGTCATCTAGAATTACTCCCAAGTCTCTGACCTGGTGTACTTTTTTAATATTGATGTCAGATATTTTATAGATGTAGTCAATAGGTTTTTTCTTTCTTGTGAAAGTCATTGCCATACATTTGCTAATATTAATATCTATTTTGTTTTCTTGGTAATATTTGTTTAACCTTTCAAGATCTTTTTGAAGATTAATGCAATCTGTAATTGAGTTAATTTTATTATAAATTTTAGTGTCATCAGCGTACATTAAAAAGTTTGAACAACGGAAACATTGTGGTATGTCATACAAGTAAGCTGCATATAAAAGTGGTGAGAGCGTGGACCCTTGGGGCACCCCCGAAGGAACGTTTATGTAGTTGGAACGGTTTCCACCCACTACAACAGCTTGGCAACGATTTCGGAGATAAGACTCCAGCCATCGCAATAGGTTGCCGCATATACCTAGTTCCTGCAGTTTGCGCATTAAGATGGTGTGGTCCACACGGTCAAAGGCTTTTTCAAAGTCTGTGTAAATAACATCGATCTGTGAACCACCATCCATGCCGTGGAGTATGTCGTTGGTAAATACGGCAAGGTTTGTAGCAGTAGACCTACCCTTAATAAAGCCATGTTGGTTGGGTGGAATACTCCGATGAAGAAATGCGTATAGGTGATGATGCACTGTAATCTCCATAAATTTACATAAGGTGTTTAACTTAGAAATGGGGCGGTAGTTCTCGATATCAGATTTTAAACCCTTTTTGTAGATTGGAGTTACATGAGCTGTTTTCCATATTTTTGGAACAAAACCCTCACGAAGGCAGCGTTTAAATAACATAGTGATAGGTATTGTGAGAGATTCAGCACATTTAGTATAAAATATTGGTGGAATTTTGTCACTACCGGCACCTTTGTGTGGGTCAGCTGATTTGAGTAACTTAAAAATAAAATCAGCTTCCACTGTGATTAAATTTAAAGTATCTAAATTTATCCCTTCAAGTAATTCATCTGTGGCGTGAGGACTGGATGAGGGAGGGCCAAAATTGTTCTTAAAATAATCGCTAAATGAAGAACAGATTTCTTTTGGGTCGGAAGTTGACTCTCCTTTATAAGTCATAACGTTAGGAAAGCCAGATTGGTTCTTTCTTCTAGACTTAACATATGACCACAGTAACTTTGGGCATGATTTAATATTTTGCTGAGAATGTTGTATATAAGTGTCATAACAAGTATTTTGAAGTTTTTTGACTTGAGCCCGTAAATATGAAAAAGTTTGATACTCTAGTTTGTTTCCATATTTTTTCCAGTTGGAGTGAGCTTTGGATTTTTCTTTTATTAATTTTATTAGTTCGCGACTGTACCAAATTGGATAGATATAATTATTTGATTTAGTAACCTGGGGTACATACATATTGATTGCAGTATTTAATTTTGTATAAAAATTATCCACAGCGGTTTCAATGCTACAGGAGATTAACAGATCGTTCCAGGGTAGATTCACCAAATAATTATTAATTTCTATGTAATTACCCTTGTAAAAGAGAAGTTTAGTTTGTGGTGTCTGTTTTAAAGGAGGTATTAATAAGTCTATTGCATTCATAGATATTGTAGGATGGTAGGTATCTTCTTTAACCAGTGCTACTTTTGACCTTTGTAAACCTATAGAAAAGTTAGCGAAGACCAAATCCAAAGTATTTTGATGAGAGTTAATGACGGTGTTGTATTGTTTTAAATCCACGTAACAAGTTTGGTTGATTAATTGGGTAGCACTGTTTTGTATGTCGATCGAACCTTTCTTTAAGATTATAGGGCAACCTGACGTCCATTGGATGCACGGCAGATTAAAATCACCGGTTAAAATAATTTTATCGTTCGGATTTTCGTCCGTAATAATCGTTAATAATTCATTTAGTTTCTGTATGCGTTTAGGTATAAATTTATCCGGTGGCAGGTAAACAACTCCGATATGCAAGTCATAGGGAGGCGAGCGGGGCGCGCGAGGAGCGGGCGAGGGGGCGGCGAGCGCCTGACGCGGCACAGTCACCCAGACACACTCGAGGTCGTCGCGTAGCCAGTCGGGACGCGCGCGCGCACTCAATTGCGCTGCACTTAGTATCATTACACCGCCGCCGCGCACCCCGCCGCCACCGCCGCAACCACCGCTCAGACCCGCGCCTCCCCGGTCCCGCCGAAAAACATCATACCTATTGCTGCTGAGCTCGGAATCCAGGATACCGTCGTGAAGCCACGTCTCCGTACAAAGAATAACCTCCGCATCACAAATCAGTGTGCTATTGTAAAAATCTAATGTTTTTGTACGAAGCCCGCGCACGTTCTGGTATATAAATTTTAGTCCTGTTACCACTGTGGATGTATATAACAATAGCCCTTGTTGGAATAGATCTTGTACGATGTTGTAAATGTTATATCGCTTTATAATGAGGCAATTTTTTGAGAAGTTGGCCACTTACGTCTCCTTACTTTTTTTTTACACGACGAGGTTCCAAAGTGTGGCTACAAAATTATGAAAACACAAAAATAAAAGTTCTAGCGCTTCTTAAACAAAAACTGCTGAAGGAATTCTGCTTATTCTGATTTTATTTAGTGGTTATTCAAAATTGTTATTCATTAAAAAAAAAGAAACAAAATCCGATACTTGTGGCTAAAATAGCCATATTTTAGTTAGAAAATGAGGGAATTCCCTCAAACAAATTTAAAAAAACACAGACCTACTTGCTGTAGATTTTTTTTCTAAGCAGTCACTAGCTCCTCTACCTACCACTACTGGGTTATCCATTAATTACTGGACACCCGATATATTATACCTAACTTTCATGTTCTAATCCGCTGTTTAGTAATAATAAAAAACAATTGTCTTATGAGGTAGTGGTAACATACATTGCCTTCTATGCCAGAGGTTCTGGGTTCGAATCCCGGCGGTGGCGGCGGATATTTGTGTGATGAACTATCGTCAAGTCATGGATGTTTATTATTTAAGTTTATTCTAATAAAAATATGCATTTACTCAATATGTATGTAATATTTTAATACGTATGTTTATACATTTCTTAAGTATATCAGGTTATCCAGTATCTATAACACAAGTTCTTAATTTGGGCTAGATAATGTAGTGTGAGTGTCAGAAATATTTTTTTATTTATTTAGGTACTCGTATACCTAAAAAAATTGATCAATGCGGCCACCAACCTAATACAAGACTTTTCCAACTTGGAAGCAGTAGATACGTTAGCTCGTATGAATTTATAATACCTATCCATATTCATTCTGTATTCTATTTATAGTCATTTTGTATGGTTAAAATTAGTATTTAAAATTACCAAATATAACACCTGCATTGTGAATAGATTTTGATGTATTGAAATCAACAATTTTAAGGTCACTTAGCGACACTAAAGTAAACTTATCTTTGAACAGGTGTCAACATTTTGAATTAACTGTTAATACTTATTACTAATTAAAACACAGTCTGATTTACAAATGATACGGTAAGTACAATTTCAAGGTCACTTAGAGACACTAAATTAAACCTTATCTTAAACATTTTGAATAGATATTAATAAAATTTAACTTTTAATACTTATTTCTAAATAAAAAATAGTCTGATTTACAGATAATAAGATAAGTACAATTTCAAGGTCACTTAGAGACAATAAAGTAAACTTATCTTTAACATTTTGAATAGGTATTCATAATAATTTTATTTATTTAAGCTGTTCATTTGATTCAAATTTTCCTAAAAAAATATTTTAATAACAGCTTAAATTAAATTAGAAACCTTGCGCAGGACACCCTTAATTTAATTTTACAAAGTAACAATTCTCTACAAAACATTTACTGATAAGTAAAGTGAGGGCACTGCATCATCTTTTAGCCTGATGACTCCAAGTGTTCTATTGATGTTATCATCCTCAAAATGTAATGAACATATAAATAGATTCTTCCTATGACGTGGGCTTATATTTTCTAATCCAATTGCGTTTATCCACCTTCGCCGCATATTTAAATTAGTGGGAAAACTGAAAAATATCGATAAAAAAGACGGTTTACGGATGCCCATCACTATGTTTACACTTGGTAACTAGGAAGCAAGGTTATAAATTTAAAACCTTCTAAACATTCACTATTACTCAATTATTATCGCTTATAGGTACTTGTTACAGTAAACCAGATGATGATATACGCAAATAATTACAAAACATAAGAATTTGAGATAACTTACTGGTGTAAACTTATGTTTTGCGACTTTTTAGGGCCACAAACTAAAATCGAACACTTATGCATATTGTACACGATAATTAAAATCAAACTTATAAAATTGATATTTATTAAAGCATTTCATAGTCAAATCCCTAAAAAATCCCGAATATTTTGCACTTTTCCTGAAAGTAAACAAAACACACTGACGCAAACGCGTCTAAGTAAAATGGCGACTGCATTTCACCAAGCTGACAACATAGCGTAAAAAGAAAATAAAACCAAAAAAAGGAAAGGAAGAATTTGACTTCGAGTCTTTCACTCATGTCAAATGTACGCTTGTTAGAAAGAAATAAAGATATGTCCGTAAATTCATCGCACGTTTGCCACATATATCCTACAGTAAACAATTAATGGGCATCTCCTGTCTATTACTACCTACCATGAAGTAGGGTGATGGCAAGTGACAGAGAGATGGTTAGGAAGGCTAGGCGCGCGGACGTGTCTCAAACGGACGGTTTATAGTAGCTTGGTATTAATTGATTTTAGCGTTTCAATTATAAAGTAATAACGGAACGTAACAGCGAATAAATATTGTTTTGTGAATAAGCCTGTATCTTAACCAAACCCATTCTCAGGATTGAGTAACTGCCTTGTGATTATTTCTATCGTGTTTAATAAGCTTCATCGCTCACATATATAATAACTAGCTGCTGCCCGCGACGTCGTCTGCGTGAACGCTATGCAGCACCAAACGCACCTACGATTATAACACTGCTAGCGTGATAATATGTAGCCTATATGTTGACCCGACTTCTTAACTATCTTCATGCCAAATTTGAAGTAAATCCATGCAGTACTTTTTGAGTTTATCCCGGAAAGACAAACAGACAAACAGACAAAAATTCTAAAAACTATATTTTTTGTTTCTGTTTCGATTGTAGATCATACCCCAAGTATTCTTTTAAAAAAATATTCAATGTACAGTTTTGACTTTCCTACCATTTTATTATATGTATAGATGGGTAAGTAAATAAATCGGACTACGGCCTTCAGAGGCAGTTTTCGATATCAGGCCAGTAAATGCTGGAACAATCTACCTCCCCCAGTAAGACAGACAGATAACAGGCTAACTTTCAAAACCAAGTTAAAAAAACACTCTTATCTCTACAATTATTAGAATAATCTTATTAGAATAAGATATGTATGAGAGAAGAATATTAGATTATTAGAAATAATCGAAAACTCTATAAGAATTTGTCGTCTAAGAAATGTAAATTGTGCAGGGTAGGTTATTTTATAATAGTTTGGATCATGGATGCTGTTGCTTTTGAGCTAATTAATTCTGTTTTTGTGTTCTTATTTTATTACTTGTCATTACGAGTTTTAGTATATGAATAATGATGTAGAAAAAATAATAAGTTTGTTTAGAATACTATAATTATGTATTAACGTATGTATGTAACGTCCAATTTGTATTTAAGGGAAACCTATAATTAGCCTTATTTTTAGTATTTATCAAACTTTGTATTATTGTATTATGTAACGCTGTTGGTTTTGTAAATAAAGTAAAATAAAATAAAAAATATTTGTCACACCATTATTTTGAATGTTAATATCTCTTTATATTTAATTTATTTTACATTCTGTACATGTTATATAGGTATATACTTATTTTATGTATAATTATTTATTATCTCTAATTTAAGATCATCAATAATAACTATTATATAATAAAGCTTTTATTTTATTTTGATTAAAAAATTTAATAGATTAATTGTAAAGTGGAAAATAACTCTACACCAAAACCCTCATCCCCGACCAACCGTGGGATACCACTCACTTGGTGCCGACTGAAAACCAGCGTCGTGAACCCTTTAGGGTACCGACTATATGCTGAGTTGGTTACCATTTTTTATAATAAACATCGTTGGCATTTGTTACAATTATTATTTATTTTCATGTTCTTTAGGTTAAGTTTTAGTTGTAAGTATTATTGTACGAATTTCAGTGGTGATTGTTTTAAGAATAAAATATTTTCTTTCTTTCTTTCTTACTTAAATAAATGACTGAATCAATTGGCTATTTGAAGTGGACAGAATAAGAATGGAAATCTGAGGAAAAAGAGATACAAAGAATTTAAACATTTTATTCGTATTTTAGGTACAGCCTCATTTTACCTAAATGAGTATTTGATGCAAAAGTTCGAGAAAAAAAAAGTTACGAGGCAATAAAGTCTCGAGCGCGAGGCAAAATTATATCATAACCTTTTTTTAACATTGCAATAAAAAAATTAAAAGAAACGATGAGATTATTAAATTACTTTTAAAAACTTCTTCGGTTTATCACCTTTCTAATGATTTGCTACACTTTATTACAAATCATCAAAATGTACTCCATTGATGTTTTTTTTATTCTAGATAAAATATACCACAATGATGCAATATCGTTATGTTCCTTCGCTTACTCCTGCATGAGCTAATTAAAAAAAAAAAAACGAATATAGTAATTGAAATATCTAGAAAAAACTATGAGTGTTTTTAAATATTACGATTACTACCAATTCTTAATAACGCATCATCGAGATGAAATGGGGACATGGTACACACTTTTCAGATGCCATGGCCCCTCTACGGGTGGGTGACACCTTATAAAAAACACAACGAAAATAACAAAAGCGTTTTAAACCAGGCTTTAGTTTTAGTTGGTAAAAATAATACTCTTGGGCATACTGTAAAAATTAGCTAAGGGACAGAGGTATTATTGGGGATTATTTTTTGTGGGCGATTAGCTGAACTCCCGCCCGTCACTGTAATAGCCTCGCTCTACCATTATAGTGCTTCCTAATATGTCAAACGTGACATCAGATGGTTTATAACCTCTGGTGTTCTAACACCCCATAAAGGATACAGGCGTGAAGTTATGTATGTATGTATAAAACACTACTGAGTTAAGAGAAGCATAAATGTATAGAGCACTTAATTTTTCGATTCATGATATATAAATTTTCCAAAACTACGTTACTGAACGACAACCTAAAATTCAATAAAGCTGTCATATTGTAGTGACAAATCTTCATTGACACATTTGATTGATTAATTGACTGTTGGCAAAAGTGTTGCTATGTTCGGAAGTTCAAATATGCAGGAATTTAGTTTTAGCTTAGATGGTTTATGAATATGAGAACGTCGTTTTCTATAAGACAAAGACAGCAATTTAAAGTCTTAACAGATAAATATTGACGACACTTTGGCGATGGGGTAGATAACACTGTTTGCCCCAGACGTCAGTGGTCGCGAGTTCGATTCCCGCTCGTATCAAGAAAAAAATATGTTCCAGGTCTGGGTGTTTATCGATAATGTATTTATATTTTTGGACTAGTTAGCTGCATGGCATTATAGTGTGATTATTTTATTTTTATATGTAGTAATAAATAGAACAAAGCAAAGGTACCGTAAGGTTTGTGTGCGCCTTGTAGTTTGTAAGTTAAGAGTTTATAAGCGCAAACTAACCTTACGGCAGATGTAAGAATTGCATTTGAAAGATTAAAAGTAAAATAATAAAAAATTACGCGGGTTGTCCGTCAGAAAAGATTTGCACTACACAATTACGTAGTAATTGTGAACAGAAGTCGTCGTGGCGCCGTGGTTACTTTGTGTATCATACGATATCACAGGTTAAGCAACGTTCGACGCGGTCGGTACTTGGATGGGTGACCGCCGACCATTCATTTCTCACGATGACTTCCGTGCTTCGGAGGGCACGTTAAGCAGTCGGTCCCGGGTGCTGTTTACTTGTATACAGTAGTTTTTAGGGTTTGTCAGAAGCCATTTCGGTGCCCTGAAAATTCTGGCATCCACCACCCAGCACTGGGCCAGCTTGGTGGATTATGGCCTATACCTCCTCGTCACCTAGGGGAGAGGCTCATGCCCTGCACAGGGCTCATTACGAGGTGTTATGAGAAGCTTTTTTGTGGGCGATAGGCTGCCCCCCTGTCACTGCAATAGTCTCTCTCCACTATTATAATGCCTCGAAATTTGTCAAACGTGACATCAGATGATTTTATTACCGCTGGTGTTCTGCCTACCTCATAAGGGATACGGGCGTGACGTTATGTATGTATGTATGTAAATATAAGAAAGTATTGACGTAAGAGTTTGCTATCCAAGTTGTCTAGTAAACCTACTGCTAAAAGATAAGTAGATACTATCTAAACCCCGACCACCCCTAGAGAAGCGTGTCGAAAAAGGTGGTTAAATTAATCCTAGTCCTAGTAGGACCCCTTCAAAATAATTGTTTGACACTAGGTTTTGTCTGGACGTACTGGACCCCCTCAATGGGGAGTTTTCTGACAGCTCATAAAAATTAGTTCAAAAAACCTCTATAGATGGCACTTTTAAAAAGCCGAAGTCTGTATACTATAATGTAGGTAAGTGGTATCTACCATCTATGGTTATTTATACGTTCAATTTCTGGTACAGACATCAATTAATTTGTTTTACTTTTAAAAACGCAGTGTGGAATAAATTCTTCGCCTTCGCCTTTTGTAAAGCGCCATCTATCGAAGCCTTTTGTACCAATTTTGTACAATTTTGTTTTTTTTTAATGAGCTGTCAGAAAACCTCTCATTCAGCCGGTTAGCCCTGACACGCTGTTGAAATATACCATGGCAAACAATTCAATGCAGTAAACTGACAGTTCGAAATGTCAAAAAGGAAAATAATCAACAAAATAAATAATTAATTACCAAACATAATAAGTACCTAACTACTTTAAAAGGTTACAGTAGAAGTAAAATTAGTTTTTTTGCTATATTTTGAAGTCAACGGAAACGTAAATGACGTAGGTACAGTACCTATCCCCACTCTAGAAATGAGAAAATGGACGTATAAAATATTTTGAAAGAAAAGAAGAAGAAAGAAAGAAAAGAAAAATGGTTTGTGGGTCAAAATATTGGTTTCCCAATTTGACGGTACTTATTGAAAAAAAAATCTTTCACTATGTTTTTTCTTCACCAAGGTGAAACTGTCATTTTACTGCATTGAATCCATTACCCGAGTATTGGTGATATTTGTCGTCTTTTATATGCCACTAGCCACGGGAACACGGACGTGTGCACCAAACGAGGGACACTTGGATTAACGCTTTTTATGACGGTAGGGCTTTCTAAGTAATAATAAATAATATAATCCCCAGACAATCACACCAACTACATGGCCCCAAAGTAAGCATAGTTTGTGTTATAGGATACCATGTAGCGAACTAAGGGGGAACCTAGAATATAAATACATAGGTAAATAGATAAACACCCAGACACGGAACATATTTTTTTCTTGTTTGATGCGGGAATCGAGCCCGACAGACAGTCGAGGCAGACAGGTTTACCCCATCGCTAAAGTGGTAACTCGACCTCAGGAGGCTCAAAAAGAAAATCCGAAGGGGATTTTTCTAACGAGATGTAATTATTTTTAAAGCCTCGATGAAGAAGAGTTATAATAGTGAAATTAGTACCCAGATAATATTCTCATTAAATCTATAAAAAAATAATTATTGCCAACTTTCACATCACTTATACATGTTCGAGCCCAATTTAAGTTTAAAAAAAAACTTAGGAAAAATATAAATATATGTACGTAACTTTCTTATGTACGTATGTACGTATATTTCTTACATACCTGTATAATGAAATGTAACAAATATACGTACTAATAATCTAATGCAGTAAACATACGTTATACCTATGAACATCTTTAACTTGACACAAATATCCATACCACTGGGAATTTGAACCCAGGACCTCAGGCATAAAAGGTAATGTTTCTGCCGTCCATTACAAAATGAAAAAGAAAAATTAATGCCCTGAAAACTTTTATACATAGGTACTTATATTTTCTGACGTAGCAAAAAAAAATCGTTCACCCCGCTCAAATAAATTCACTCGAAAGTAAAAAATCCGCAAGTTCCCGCAAAATCTGTAAATCTGGCAGCACTGCGAGACGTTTGACTCAAAATAACCACACGAGATGAGGATGTGAAATGTACTGGATCTTTTATCAGTTAGGTTACAAGTTGCTGGTGCTCGAGCAGTTAGTGTACGGAGGTGGACGGTATCGGTCGTGTCGATAAAGTGTAGTTAGGAATCATTTGAATACATGTCATTTATGGTTTACAAAAGCAAATGTGTTAGTTTCAAAAAGGTGAGTGTCTTTGTGTTTATTTACTTTTGATAATTGAAAGGTAAAATATATGTTGCGAACGTGCATATAGAATTAATTTTAATTTGTAAATAATAGCACTCATTTAATAAACTTGAAGTATTTACAAATTAAAATCAATTTCCCGTCACGATCCCATGGTGTACCTGTTGAGAAGAAGTGGGAAGAAACTTAACATTGATTAATATTTCACAGGCAACAGCTTACAAGCAATTGTCATCGTCTATTTATTTACATTTTTTAAAAGCCCTTTTATACATAACCTCACGCCTGTCTCCCTTTGGGGTAGGCACAAGGGAACACCAATTGCTACGTTCCAGACATACCTCTTTCGTTTCCTCCACGTTTATTAATCTTTTCATACATTAAAAAATTTACTTAATTTTAAATTTTGTAGGTATATCATTGTTCAGAAGATATTTTTAAAGTTATTAGCACTATTACCTAATCATAATAATATTTATCATTATAAAGTGTAACATGATTTCACACATAAAAAATTATATCTTAAACTTAATAAATAAATATTTCTGACACTCACACGACATTATCTAGCCCAAATTAAGTTTCTTAAAGAACTTGTGTTATGGATACAAGATAACTGATATTCTTAAGAAATATATAAACATATATATTGAATAAATACATATTTTTTATTAGAATAAACTTAAATAAATATATAAACATCCATGACTTGACGACTAATATTTGTGTTCATCACACAAATATCCGTCGCCGCCGGGATTCGAACCCAGGACCTCTGGCATAGAAGGCAATTTATGTTACCGCTACACCAGCCGGTCGTCAATAAATAAAATAAAATCCCCAGACAATCACACCAACTATATGGCCCCAAAGTAAGCATAGCTTGTGTTATGGGATAAATACCATGTAGCCAACTAGGGGGGAACCTAGAATATAAATATATAAAGAGATAACAATATTCAAATCAATATATATTTTTACAAATTGTAGTCTCACAACTCTTGTTATGATTTATTTTCCTTGAATGTATCTATATTCGTAATATATAAATAAAAATAAAATAAATATTTCTGACACTCACACAACATTATCTAGCCCAAATTAAGTTTCTTAAAGAACTTGTGTTATGGATACTAGATAACTGATATACTTAAGATATATATAAACATACATATTGAGTAAAATACATATTTTTTTATTAGAATAAACTTAAATAATCATATAAACGTCCATGACTTGACGACTAATTTTATTTATTTATTTATTTAATCATTTATGTACACACAGTTTAAAATATACAATGATACTTAAAGACTAATATATGTACAAAGGTACAGCTTATTTCTAAGAGAAATTTCTTCCAGCAGACCTGTGACTGGAGAGATACATTGAAACAAAATCAGTGCGTGCGTAACAAAACAATATTCAAATAATAAAATACTTAAATACAATACCTACACTAAGATATAATAAATACAATACTAATAAATAAATATGTACATACATACATATATATAAATAAAATATATTCGTTGATTAATTTGACTTCAATTTTACGCAATTTGAGAAAAGTAATGTTCTCTTACTCTTTTTCTAAATGAAATTATAGGTTTTGATTCGCGTATTTCGAATGGTAATGAATTCCACAATATGACAGCATGTATATTAAAAGAGTAGGTTCATCACACAAATATCCGCCGCCGCCGGGATTCGAACCCAGGACCTCTGGCATAGAAGGCAATGTATGTTACCGCTACACCAGCCGGTCGTCCTAATACCTAATAAAAAGCTGAAGAGTTATTTGTTTGGTTGAACGCGTAAATCTCCGTAATTAACGGCCTGATTTGAAAAAATCTATTGTATTGTATAGCCAGATTCTTGAAGAAAGTAATAGCTTAATTTTATCCAGAAATTCCCACGGATCGGAAAGTAGCTGCTAGTTTGGCATATTAAAGGAAACTTCTTATAAAAGCGGATACATTCACTCATAGATTTTAATAATTACCGAAAGCGAAAATCGAGTTCATATAACTTTTCAAAAAGTAATAGAAAAAAATACGTTTATTGTTACTGAAATCACACACTTATAAACTTAATACTAAACAATTCTTAAAAAATACTTAATCAAAATCAGTGTGTGTTATAGCAGCGCAAAAAGCCATAGCTCAGCGTCCGTATTTGCTTAAAAGCAATACGCTGATATTCTGCTACAGCTTAAGGAGGATAAGTTATAAGTGTAAGTAATTTATCGATTTTGATGAAAGGTTCCGTTGCATTCCTGGCCGCAACCTGTGCCAAAATTTAGGATCGTGGAAATTATTCACAAATCAAACAAAAATACAACATTTAACGTTGAATCAGAAATTTAGGTGTACAAACGAAAAAACGAAGCGACGGTATTGCCATAAATCTCCACAGTTATCCAAAATGGCCGGAAGTACTTACTGTATGTACGTACTCAATCTATAAATGAAATGTGTTCGAAACTTATAAAGATTTGTCTTTTGTTCTTAGAATGTATAAAAAATAACAAAAACTAAAAAAATATATTATTACTTCGAAGCATACGAGTTTTAAAACAAAAAGTTAGAAAACGGTTAATGAGAGATGATCTTGAAAGGTCAATAAAAAACAAAATAAAAATTTTGAAAAACCCACGACGCGACGGTTAAAAAGTTTTAAAAAGAATAAAATAATTTAAAATCCCCCGACTTAAATGATTTATGTGACGAGAGATAATTAACGTGAAAAGCTTTTTTAAAAGTTCACTTGATCTCACACAGAGTCGGTCACATTATGAACAACATACTATTCGTTTTCATAGCACTTCCCTACGCTTACCTATTCGGTTCTCGAAGATGTAGATTTCGCAATAACATAGGTATTCAACTCCCTATGAACTTTATAAGAAGAGCAAGAAAATGCGTCTGGGGCTGCCATTGCATGAATTCGTTTTGTAGTTTTATATTGAAATTTTAAATATTGATGGCAGCCCTCGAGCCTCGATACTTACCTATAAGGACTTCTAAAAGAACTTCTATCAAATGAAACAACAATTATCAAAACCGATTCATAATTGACACATACAAAAAAATACACTGGAATTGAGAACCTCAACCTTTTTGAAGTCGGTTGAAAAGTTGATTGTTTTTTATCTACTTATTTGGATTTTAGGCATTTTAAGATGATACGTCAACAATAACAACAATGATCATACTTTATTGAGTAATTAAGACTTCTTCAATAGGTACGTGACACACGGTGAATGTTTTCGAGATTGCATGTTTTAAAACTTTATACATACATACATAACTTCACGCCTGTATCCCTTATGGGGTAGGCAGAACACCAGAGGCTATCAAACCATCTGTGGGCCTAGTGTGAGTTTATTCGAATGACTTTACTATCGCGTTAATCGAGCAAACCCCTTGAAATAGCCAATCACGTTCTAACAAAGTCTCTTTTCCAATTTTGTCACTGGTTGGCGCTGCTTCGATCCCATACAAAACGAAGTTAACGTTTCATCATCATCATCATCATCACAACTCTTTGTAATGAGCCCACTGCAGGGCATGAGTCTCTCCCCTGGGTGAAGAGGAGGTGTAGGCCATAATCCACTAAGCTGGCCCAGTGCTGGGTGGTGGATGCCAGAATTTTTAGGGCGCCTAGATGGCTTCTGACAAACCCTCACGACTACTGTATACAATTATACAGCACCCGGGACCGACTGCTTAATGTGCCCTCCGAAGCACGGAAGTCGTCGTGCGATATGAATGATCGGCGGTCACCCATCCAAGTACCGACCGCGCCGAACGTTGCTTAACCTGTGATATCGTATGATACACACAGTAACCACGGCGCCACGACGACTTCATTATTCATATTATACGACTTCAGTTAACGTTTACGCGAGGGTAAAGTTAAAAAACTCGCACTAGTCACTCTGATGTCACGTTTGACGAATTTGGAGGTATTATAATGATGGATAGAGTCTATTACAGTGACAGGGGGTCAACCTATCGTCCGTAAAAACGCTAACAAAACCTCTGTCCCTTAACTGACTTTTACAGTACGCCCGGGAAGAGAAACAGCTGGCACATTCTATGTTTTTCTTTCGCTCCCAGTCCAGCATGGAAGCTCAACTGGAAAAATCCCATAAATTAATTGAAATTAAAGTGAAAATAACTCGCGACAATTCAAAACAGTTATTATACATAAACATATATTGTATAATATGTTTTATAAAAAAAACATGGGTTTAACCTTTTAAACCCCATATAATGGGTGTCCCAAAACTTACGAGATTTTAATTTAGTAGAAACACAGTTTTTAGTCTTTTGATGGTATTTTTCCATTGAATCATTAAGTACATAGTATATAGGGTTAATTATGGAATATAATAACACATCGGTCAATTGGCCTTCACGGCATTTCATACACATAAGCACTCGCTTGTCGAAATTTTCCATGATTATTCTGCATAAATTAATGAATAATCATGGGAATAATCATGGAAAATTCAGCCTCATTTATGAAGCTGAATTTCATTGAAGCAACCTTGAATCTTCTCGTTTAAAGCACGCGTCGTTTTGGGCACGTGGGCCCGCATAGACCCGTGATTTTAAATAATCCCATTAAAACAAATCTTGGGTGTTTAATCACACGATCTAGGGGCCAATTCTGATTACCGAAACGAGAGAGTATATGACCTGGGAATGTCTCATGAAGTAATCATACATTTTACTGTGTGTACTTAAAATTATGTTATTAAAATTTTATTTCTTTTGTGTATAGATTGTGTATTGTCTTGTATATAGATCTGTGTATCCGTGGCTATGAAATAAATGTTCTTTCTTTCTTCTTTTTTCTTTCTTCTTTTTTCTTTCTTCTTAATCGAAGTGTTTCACGAGCTGATTGGCATGTAGGGCCGTCTTGTCAAAACCACATATTCCTCAGGTCAATATAATCAAATTTTGGCAAAAAGAACTGTATCATGTCGCAACCAATATCGATATCGAGTCGCTGCAAGTTACCAGCCTTATTTAAAAAAAAAAACACATTTTTCTATCGTGTTATGCTTTTTTAACAAACTCTAATTTATCAGCTGTCGATTGGTTTTTGTTTTAGGATTATCCCCACTTTATTACCTAAATGGCAGCAAATTCCTGTGCCATTTCGGGGGAATGGTGCAGGAGTGGCCTTTGTAAATTAGCCTGTAAATTATTTTGTTTAAAGTTTTATATGTACCTAGTTAAATATTTATTAACATAGTCTGTAAGCATTTATATACTAACAAATTGAGTCTTTGTTACTTTTAAATAAATCATTCATTCATTCAAATTTAAATGTTGCGTTAATTTTGGGACACCTTAACTTAACTTAACTTCCATACCTATGATCCCACTAAAATGTTATTCCTGCGGTTAAATTTTGGGTTATCGTCAAGGTGCGATTACTTTCTTTCGGCAATCTTTGTTTGTGAATCAAGAAAAAGACACTATAACAACAAATCACAAATATTACTACATGAGTAAAAAGAACAATCCATTTACGATATAAATAAACACAAAACAAAAAGATATAATACGTAAACATTACGCAACTTTTTTTTGTGCGGGCGACGCGAGACGGTCCGATTCCCTGTCACTGCGATGGTCTCTCTACACCATTATAATACCTCCAAAGTGGTGTTCTGCCTACCCCATAAGGGATACAGGCGTGAAGATATGTATTTTTGTATGCAACTTTTGTTATCATTGACGACCGGCTGGGGTAGTGGTAACATACGTTGCCTTCTATGCCTGAGGACCTGAGTTCGTATACTGGTAGAGGTAGATATTTGTGTGAACAATACAGATTTGACTACCACTTTGGCGGTGGGGTAACACTGTCTGCCTCAGACGCCAGTGGTCGCGGGATCGATTCCCGCAGGGAACAAAAAAAAAATGTTCCGAGTCTGGGCGTTTATCTATATAAGGGGTTTCGCTTGATTTCCCATAACTCAAGGGTATTAATGGGACCATGTAATAAAATCAAATAACTTGTGAATAATTTTTCTATTTTAATTTATGTTTTTATTTTCCATATAAAATAATTCAGCTAAGTCAAAACATCATATGTAAAACACCTTTATCCGAAGTATGACAACGTGGCATTTTTTATCGCTATGTACAGGTACAGTTCGCAACGTTTTGCGTTGTACTTTGTATGCAACATTCCTCAATGTTTAAAATGTTTTGTTCTTTATTGTATGGCTTCAGTGACATGCGTCTATTGAATGAATGATATAAGAGATTTTACAGGGATGATAATTTATGAATTCATTATATTAAGATTGATGATATCTTGGCAAGTATGCACTTTTGAACCACATATTCTTTGAAAAAAAGTATTATTTTTTAGTAAGGAACAAAACCACAAACTTGTGGGAGATCAAAAAGAACAAATACATACATACATAACCTCACGCTTGTCTCCCTTCAAAGAACACCATGTACTTATATATATTTATATTCTAGGTTCCCCCTAGTTCGCTACATGGTATCCCATATCAAAAGCTCTGGTTAGTTCGGGGTCATGTAGTTGGTGTCATTTTCTAGGGATTGGTCAATTCTTAAGTTTAAACTTTAAACTTTAAGCACAAGTTTTTTAAGAAACATAATTAGTAGATTTAAGTATCTAAATACATAAAAACTTAAACATACTTAGTATTTATGTCACTTAGTCGTTGGTCATAGAAAAATTGATTTATTATAGTATTTATTTACGCATGCGGCAAACCCAATCATTAATTTAAATAAACCGTGAAAACCTATTTATAATATTTATTATTTATTTAACAATTTATGTCCACATAAGTTTGGATACAATTTAAAGATACATGGATCAAAAATAAGTACAAAGGTACAGCTTATCTCTAATGAGATCTCTTCCAGCAGACCTAGGACTGGAGAGTTTGTTTAGGATGCAATGATAGTGTGCATAAATCTATTATATCGTATAAACTGCTTAAAATACTTATACATATATACCAATATATACATAATATATACATATATACAAGTAGGCAGAACACCAGAGGTAATAAAACCATCTGATGTCACTTTTGACAAAATTTGATGGAGGCATCATAATAGTGGAGAGAGACTATTGCAGTGACAGGGGGTCAGCCTATCGCCCACAAAAAAGCCTCCACTAACACCTCGGTCCCTTAACTGACTTTTACAGTATGCCCGGGAAGAGAAGCAGCTGGACTGGGAGCGAAAGAAAAACATAGAATGTGCCAGCTACATAATATATAATATTATATAAACATAAATACATATACAATATGACGACCGGCTGGTGTAGGGATATGTAACGTACATTGCCTTCTATGCCAGAGGTCCTGGGTTCAAATCCCGGTGGCGACAGATATTTGTGTGATGATCGTAGTCGATATTAGTCGTCAAGTCATAAACGTTTATATGTTAATTTAAGTTTGTTATCTTATAAAAATATGTATTTATTCAATAAGTATGTTTATATATTTCTTAAGTATACCAGTTAACTAGTACCTATCCATAACACAAGTTCTTTAAGAAACTTAATTTGGGCTAGATAATATTGTGTGAGTGTCTGAAATATTTTTTTAATTATTTATTTAATATATCATAATATATAATTTTGCCTATGTAAAGTCGCCTTAGTTGCGAATCGCACTTGGGATAGCGTGTCGACTTATACGATTTAGATCCCGTCGTCAGGGTCCAACTAACTAGCGAGCACCCTTTATATAAAATCTTTCGCCAAAAATCGCCACTACAGCGAGGTATTATTTTATGAAAGAATAATTCTACATACCACGCTGCACATACAACAGCGTGCAGGGTAAAATATTCGTCGTTAGTATAATAAATAACTCAAAAAAAAGCCTACAAAATGTTAGGTTTTATACTCAGAGTCGGTAAAGAGTTTAAACAATTTTAAACATTAATTTTGCTCTATAATGCATTCGTAAGATCTATATTGGAATACGCAACTGTAGTGTGGAAGCCTCAATATAATATATATATAAAAAATATAGAAAGTATCCAAAATAAATTTATTAAATATCTAAAATTTAAGACTAACTTTTACAACACTAAAAATGAGTAAATTTTACTTTGCTCTCTCTCCGAAAGGCGGTCTATACGAGATATAGTTTTTCTTTTCAAAATTATGAATAATATAATCGAGTCTCCATATTTATTAAGTTATATAAATTTTGCTTGTCCCCGAATAAATTCTCGTCACAAACCTACTTTTGTCTCGTCTCTTTCCCGAACTAATTATGCCGCTAACTCTTTCATTAACAGATCTTGTACCCAATTTAATAAGATTTATAATAATATCGACATCTTTCATATCTCTCTCCCAAAATTAAAAAAAGAACTCTTTTTGCATCTCCATGTATAGTTATTTATTTTAATTTCATTATTGTTCCTACTAATGTATTGTGTGACCGTGTTTTTCGTTTAAATTTATAATTTTTGGTATGGAAACTTTACTGGTCTCTGGGTCTCTGTATAAATTATATATTTAACTATAAGTACCTATAATGACTGTTTGTTTCCTGAATAAAGTAAAATAAAATAAATAAAACCATTATTTCTTTTGGCTCTCAATACAATAAATATACCAAGTCGTAAGTTCAAAGATAAGCTCCTTAAAATAAACAAACAAAACTAATCAACTTAACGATACTTAGGAGATAAACGTAACGGTATTATTATCAAGTACCAAGTCGACATAAATGGCGCTAAGGTATTCTTAGAAAAACTAACCTAGACTGGAACGCACGGCACGTACGCCTCGACGACCTCTTTACGACACATGATGTCCTGGTACCTCGGCTGCAGTTTTTTATCGTTTGTCTGTTTATTATCTCGTTTCCTAGACTGTGCCCGGCTGGACTGATTTCGATAAAAGTTTTACTGGGAATTAGATTGTATTGACCATACAGTTACCCTTATTTTATGTTTTTTTTTTTAATAAGTGGAATGATAGTGGGGCTCGCAATTAAACACTACTTATATGTATTGTGAACAGAAATATGTATTTATTGAGACACCAAAACTTAATTTAGGTACTTTAAATGTAATCCAATTAAAATGCTTCCCTTTAAAAACAATTCGACCTTAAAAAATGTAATACGGTGAGTTTCCACTTATTCTCTCTTGACTGACAATCGCTGTCATATATTTTTTTATCCAGCAAGTCTTCATTAAATAAATAAAAAAATATCTTCCCTAAGAACTAGGCTGGCGAAATGTAAAAATGTCAAAGATTTTCGTAAATCCGACAATTAGTTAATATAGAATCTATGTTAATACAGAGTACGTATACCTACTTTGTTCTTTCTACTTATATATTTATTTTTAAATTAATGTTTTTATTTTAATTTCATACTATATTATTACACCTATTTATATACTTTAGTTAGTACCATTTATAAAATAATAATACCTAGTTTACGTTTCTTTTTAATTTATTACAAGATAAGGTTGCCTGGAAGAGATCACTTTTAAGTGATAATGCCGCCGAAATTGTACATTTAATGTCAATACTGTATTTTTATAACTATCCCTTTCTATTCAAATGGCAATAAAGTGTTTGAATTGAATTGAATTAGTTCCCGAGATTAACGAATTTTAGCAAACAAACAACGAATACTTCATTTAATACCATATCGTCTATGTGAAGCAGTCTTAAAATACTTATTTTCAAAATGTCAATAATGTGCAACATTTTTAAGTGTATTTGTCAATGTTATTACGAAATAATTAATAACTTTTCTTTGAGTAACTCTAGATAAGTGTTTGTTTTATTATACCTACATACTCCTTGTGGTGCAGTCGGGTAGTTAAGATATGTAAGGTCATTAGCCTGAATTAATGTTCGAACACTTAAAAGTAATAATAATAATACTCTTTATTGCCAAATAAAATACAATTTTACAATTACTATAAATAATACAGATAATGACAATGAGGCGGCCTTATCGCTACAAGCGATTTCTACCAGGCAACCAACAAAAGGAATCCATTTAGAATTAAATTTACAAAAAGAAACAACATAAAAGAAAAATAAACAGAAATCTTTGGGCAGAGTATTTTGACGGTAAAACGTTAATCGTATACATTACATAATTAATAGTATAAAATATAAATTAACAATATAATAAAAAATAAACTTAAATAAATATAAATTATATATACCTATATAATAAAATATATATACACAAATACATATATATATATATATATATATCAATTTATATAAAAAAAAAAAATAGATAATTGTTTAATGCAGGAAAAGTATTTCAATGCGTTAATGACGTAGTTGGCGTAAATAGAACTCTTTCAGATTGCGTTTGAACGAGTGGATAGTTTTAGCTGAAAGTATAGAAGGAGGTACAGAGTTCCACAAGCATGCTGCGCGGACGGTAAATGACCTGTGAAATGCTTCCGAAGAGTGTTGTGGTGTGGATAGCAACAAGTTGTTACAAGACCGTAGGTTTCGGTCGTGACCTTCGTGTCGAAACCTAAAGCACCTCCTTAAGTACTCTGGTAGGCATGGGTTGAAGAGTGTTTTATAAAGGAGAGAAAGAACGTGTGTATTCCTGCGAAGGCGAATCGGAAGCCACTTGAGCTTATCGCGAAATTCTGAAATGTGGTCGTATTTTCGTAATGAAAATATGAACCGTATGCACAAATTTTGAAGGCGCTCAAGTTTATCAAGTTGCTCCTCGGACAAATCGAGATAGCTGACATCGGCATAATCCAGTATTGGGAGGAGAAGAGACTGTGCTAACGCAATTTTTGTTGGTATGGGTAAAAAGTTCTGTAGACGCCTTAATGATCCAGCTGCAGCGAACATCTTTCTGCGCACAGTATCAACATGGTGTTTCCATGACAAGGTAGTGTCAAAATATACACCAAGGTTTTTAACTATATTGGCATAAGGAATATGCACACCGTCAAATTCAATATGTGGTAGCGAATTTACATTAATTTTACCTAGCAGTTTCGGACTACCTATCAATATGGTTTGAGTTTTGACTGGGTTTACTTTTATGCCGTAATGTTGACTCCATTCCAATATTTTATTCAAGTCGCTGTTCATCGTATGGATTGCCATGTGAATGTGATTAGGGTGAGCTTGAGTATATATCTGGAGATCATCTGCAAATAAGTGGTAGGAAGAAGCTAAGGAATTTGTGATAGAATTTATAAAAATAGAAAATAAAAGAGGAGATAGCACGCCGCCTTGAGGGACACCAGCATTAGTGGTACACCAATCGGATACACAATCCTCTAAGCGTATTCTTTGCCGGCGTCCTTGTAGATAACTACGAAACCAGTCAATTGTCGTCGGAGATATGTTAAGCGAATGTAAAACACCAAGAAGAATATCAAAATCCACCGTATTAAAAGCGTTACTAAAATCGAGCAGGGTTAACAAGGTTAACTGTTTGTTTTCCATGTTAACTCGCACATCATCAGTTATTTTTACAAGGGCAGTAACCGTGCTATGACCAGGACGGAATCCGGATTGTAAGGGATTCAACAGTTTATTGTTGTTTAGGAAAAGTTGGAGCTGATGGTGGATAAGGCGTTCTAGGACCTTCGAAAGGAAAGGAAGAATAGATATCGGACGAAAGTCGGAAAAGGATTCAGGGTTGCACTTTTTAGGTAAAGGAAGTACATTGGAGTTTTTCCAGGAATCAGGGAAAGTGGCCGAGGAAATAGAGTAATTAAATATTTTCGCAATAACAGGGGAAATAATGTCGAGTAAAGGAATAATCATAGCACGACTAATGCTGTCATGTCCTACGGCATTGGAAGTCATGGATAGGATATTTTTCTTTACATCACAAACCGAAAATTGACTAAACTGAAAATTAATTTATTTAGTAAATTAAATTTTTATCGCAATTAAAGTAAATTAAATGCGATAAGAGTTTTCGTCAAAAAAATAAAGCATATTTGTGTTATCATCTATACAACTCTGTGTAATGAGCCCACTGTATGAGTCTATCTCCTGGGTGACGAGTAGGTTTAGGCCGTAATCCACCAAGCTGGCCCAGTGCTGGGTGGTGGATGTCAGAATTTTCAGGGTGAAATACCCTAACGGTCCGCGTGTAATATTCAATTATATTTTTTAAAATTCCAAAATTCTTCTCTGTGAGTAAAATTTAAGATTAATCTACATTTTATGACTACATCCAATTAGATGAAAACGTTTTTATTACTTGTTGTGTAGTCATAAACTACAGATCAAACTTAAATTTTGATCACTTAGAAGAATTTTGAAATTTTAATTTATGAAAAATATTAAAAAGTTTTGTTTTTTTTTCGCAATTTATGACCTACTCATCAGTCTTAATCTGCTATTAAAATATTATTGACTATTATTAGGCGACTATATTATATACAGGTATTCAGCACCAGGGATCGATTGCTTAACTTGACCGAAGCACGGAAGTCTTCGTGAGAAATGAATGATCGGCGGTCACCCATCCTAATACGGACCGCGCCGAGCGCGCTTAACCTGCGATATCATATGATACTACTAGCCACCGCGCGCGGTTTTACCCGCGTAACTTTTGATCCCGTGAGAATTTTGGGATAAAATATAGCCTATAAACTTCCTCAAGACTTGGGCTATCAAATGCAAAAAGAATTTTTCAAATCCCACTTGTAGTTTCTGAGATTAGCGCGTTCAAACAAACAAAAAACAAACTCTTCAGCTTTATATATTAGTTAGTATAGATAGATGATACCTATTATACCTACAGTAATTCAACTCGGCCGCATCTTTGAAATAAATGCCTACAGCAGCGCCGCGGTCCATTCACATATGATAGGGCTGCCCGCCCTCAGCGTTTAAATTACATTTGCCTACTTTGTGTTTACTTCCATTTAGTTTTGTGACTGCAAATATACTTTTTTATATAAAAAAATAAAATTCTTTGTAAATTGAATCGGAAGTGTTCAACAAAAATACGTTTTTTGTCAAAAAAAAACCATATTAACGTTTGAATAACAAATCGGTCTTCTAAAATTACAATCCACATATTAACGTAAAGCTCAATCAACAATGGTTTCGGTATGTAGATACTCGCGAATGACCGCATGCCGAGATCGAGCCGCGTAGGTATAGCTCGCGTTTCGTACGTTTTATGAAGTTGTATTACTGTAGATATCTGTACTGTGGCCCGGCGCCAACTTCTGATATAATTAAGTAGAATGGTTTTGTTTGTTTGAGGCCGGCGCCAGACTTAGCTTCAAATGTTTGAACAAACGTTTGACCAAATGTTTGGACAAATGTGTGGCGCCCGGGTGACGCTTTCTTGCAAACTGCCGTTTGTTTTGGAAAATTACTTTTGAATTTGATAGCCTTGGGAACAGTTTAGGCAATATTTTACTGAGAAATTCCTACGCAGGTAAAGCCGTGCGTGACTGCTAGCATGATGAATAATTTAACTTAGCGACAACGTGGAAATGCAAAGTTGACATTAAAAGAATACAAAAATACGATACAAATACACTTATTGCCAGAATCAAACAGGTACAAACACTTTAACATATAGGCACATAGAGAAGAAAACTGGAGTCATGAAAGTATAGGCGGCCTCATGAGCGATCTCTTCCAGGCAACCTTTATTGTACAACAGTACAAATAAAGAAATTTAAATGTCTATAAACGAAAATTTCACGGTATTTATTTTCATATCCGTAAAATTATCTAAGTATTCTAGTTAGCTTCTCGCGGCCTTAAATTTTTGATTAAAATGTAACCTGAAGAGAGCTATCAAATAAAAAAAAGTTTTATTCAAATCAGACCATTAGTGACAGAGATAAGCGCGTGCAGCCAAACGAAATACAATTATAATTATAATCCACTGTCTTTAAAATATTCATCTATTGTTGTAGGATTTTTGAGAGAACTAGCTGTGTCGCGCGGTTTTGCCCGCGCAATTTCGAATCCCATGGAAATATCGGGTTAAAAAGTAGCCTATGTACTATTCCAGACTGTGTAATATCACTATGCCAAATTTCATCCAAATTTTTTGAGCTTCTGTCATGATTGAGGAACAAGCATCCTTCCATACATCCATCCATCCAAACTTTAGTCTATACTAATATCTATACTTCTATACTAATATATAAAGCTGAAGAGTTTGTTTTTTTGTTTGTTTGTTTGAACGCGCTAATCTCAGAAACTACAAGTGGGATTTGAAAAATTATTTTTGCATTTGATAGCCCAACTCTTGAGGAAGGTTATAGGCTATATTTTATCCCGAAATTCCCACGAAATCAAAAGTTACGCGAGTAAAACCGCGCGCGGTGGCTAGTTTATAATATTACTAAGATGCTGATGACACTATGACAGTTTTATTTCATTCTTGTTCAAATACTCTGGTCCCAGTTTGTCATGTTCGTATTGTGCATCCATAGCTCATTGCACCTGCTATGTAAGCGATTTGGTTGTGGCATGACATTGGCTCTCACAATTAGCTGTCTTGTGTTTGTTTTTTTTCATGCGATGGTCAATTTGTACTGTACCTATTTGTATTAATTCGTGTAATTCTGACTGAAAAAGAGTGCCATTTTTTCTGTCGGTTTTGTCTCTTGGTCGACTGTAATATCTTATTCAATAACTAGTTAAAGCCGAAGTACATGCTGACGTCATTAAGTGAATTGTAAAATTCTTTCGAATAAAAGTTTTTTGAATTTTTGAATTTTGACATACTTTTCATATATCGTGGTTTTCATAAATAAGGACTTGTCAAAGAGTTTAGCAATGCAACTCCTTATCAACACAGTGCGCTGCAAATTGCTTAATTAATAAACGAGTGTTCGTTGTAACTACTATACAGAGTGATACATGGCATAAACAGAAATTTTCTTAACTTGTCACGCCTGTATCCTTTATGGGGTAGGCAGAACACCAGAGTTTTCGCGATTCATACTATTAAATAAAACACTTTTTAACCGGATTTATCGCGTATATTTACATTTTAAATTTTAACTCGAAGTTTCGGTGTCTTTGCTGACCCCGTGGTCACGAGCGTGTTTTATTTAATAGAACACCAGAGGTTATAAGACCATCTGATGTCACGTTTGAAAATTTAGAGGTATTATAAAGATGGAGGGAGATATTGTAGAGACAGGGGGTCAGCCTATCGCCCACAAAAACGCCTTTAGAAATTCTGTACCTTAACTAACTTTTACAGTTTGCCCAGGAAGAGAAGCAGCCGGCACATTCTACGTTTCTTTTTCGCTCCCTTTTTCATACTTATCAGTATTTTAAAGGCAAATTAATTTAATTAAGTTCTCGCGATTCACAGTTAAAAATCAAACACTTTTTAATCGGATTTATTGGGTATAATTTATATTTTACATTTTAACTCGACGTTTCGGTGTTTTTCCAGACCCCGTGGTCACGAGCGACTTCGCAGTCGTAAAATATAAATTACAGGTACCTACGTGGTAAATCCGGTTGATGAAGTAAAATGATTTATTTCATTTCATTAATTCTAGAAACAAATCATGAGACTCAGTAAAGAACAAAGGCGGATCCTTAGTTACTTGAAATAATGAGCGTTTAGAAATGTAATCATCACTTATCTTAATAACTTATTCTTCTTCGAATTTTCAACGCATTGGTTTAAAGTGTTGCCTTTTTAAAATAAATAAAATTCGTCCAAAAATTTAATTGTAAGAGCCAAAGACATACAAAACATATAATATTCAAAATGCAATATCTTTTCGTGTTACGTTCGTCTACGAGTATTTTTTGCACTGAGTTACTCAGGAATGAATTCCGAATAGTGTTATATGTTTTTTGCTAATCGCCACGAACACAACACCAATTAAAATCATGTATGGATGGCCCGCTGACACTGTTCTTTAAATTATAATAATTGTTACTTTCGATACTTTAATAGTATATTATGTAACAAGTGAGCGAAGTTGCTAATTACAGTCGAGGCTGTGATTTGAGCCCGAGCCGCAGGCGAGGGCTTAATAATGAGCCGAGACTGTAATTAGCAACGCTCACGAGTTACATACGACGTTTTTCAACACACTTGTGAGTAAAAGACAGACATACGTGGTCATAAAATAACAAACACACTTAATAACAAAGCTGTGAATTGTGATGTGATTGAAAAATGGCGCCGAACCTCGCGCATGCGCGTAGTTTTTTTTTTCCGCCAAATGTGTCAATGTCTGTATAGCATATACAGCCTATTTTAAGTGAAAATGTTTAATTTGGAGTGGTAAATGCAAATATTTTAATATTTTATGACAAATGATTGTAAATTGTGAATAATGTGTTTAATATACAAATTTATTTTACTAATATAAGGCGCAAACATTTAAAAATGTATATGGATTTGAAGTTGTATAAAACCTCTTTGTTGTTTCTGAAAATATTTAATGTATATCCCGGACCAATAAAATATGCTCTGTTTTCTCGCATGTTATTTGCACAAAGGTACAATTCAACTTTGTAGGATTCATTATATTATGCACTAGGGTATAATATATTATGCACGCGTGACTTATAGCCCAGTTTATAGTTCTAAATTCAATAGAATAACGCTCACTTTACGAGCAAGTGTGTTGAAAATATTTTTAGTTACGAATTTCAGCAAAAGTTTTCAAATTTTTGCCTCTTAGCACGTCTACATGTTAACATTATAGTTAAACGGTTAGAAAAACATATTTCTGAATGTTTAACTTTTCATTAATATTGTCATAATGTCTGTCACGTCACCCTGTATATAGTAACGAGACGAGTTGACATATTTGTATGTAATTAATTATGGAACGAGTTTTTTTAGTTTTATAGTATTGTATAGGCGTATTAAACGGTATTTTATTATAATAAAACAACATCAACTGGATGATGATAAGACGATAAATACATAACTAAGTATAACTCATCTATACCTACATACTAATTCAAAGAAAAAAATGATTAAAGCCTGATCAATTGTCTTTATTATTATTGTACATTCAAGCGTAGGGCCTAGGTTTTCATATTAGTGTTTTTATGACCATTTGCATAGAATTGAGAAATATTTAAAAACATAGGTAAGTACATGAAATGGTGCAATATTCGCGGCACTTCAAAGTGATCTCTTCCAGGCAACCTTAAGATTAATCTTAGAATTTAAATAGAAACATAACATGGCGTCATTATTTTATAAATAGTATTAATATGTATATAAATAGATATAGGTAAAATAGTATAAAAATAAAATAATATACTTACAATATAATAATACATAGATAAACTAGCTGACCCGGCAAACGTTTTTTTGCCATATAAATAAAAAATATATATATATGTTGGCCGATTCTCATAGATACCGGATAAGCACAAAAAATTTCATCAAAATCGGTCAAGCCGTTTCGGAGGAGTATGGCAACGAAAACTGTGACACGAGAATTTTATATATAAGATATATAAAAGTAGCGATCAATACAATAATTTAAATAGATAGACCAAAATATACCTTACATAAACACTTATTCCATATAATATGTGATAAGTGTGAGAGATAGAAGTTTTTCAAGTGATATTTTTATTTGGTGGTAGGATCCCTTCTGGGTCCGCCTGGCTAGCGACCACCCTTTATATAAAGTCTGCCGCCAAATGTTACCGCTCCGGCGGTAATGTGTTCCGGCAATATTGTATAAAGAGCCAGTTCCTTCCTAAACCCGTGTGCTTTCATCTTCGACCTCATCGTCACTTACCATCAGGTGAGATTGAGGTCAAACGCGGGTTTAGTCACTTATAAAAAAAAAAAATATTTTAAGGAAGCTATTGAATAAATTGTAAACTTGTTTTTGTATAAATTCCCCTACTCGACGACCACTTTGGCGATGGGGTAGCACTGTCTGCCTCAGAGGCCAGTGGTCGCGGGTTCGATTCCTTTATCCACGAAACAAGTAAAAAAAATGTTCCGGATCTGGGCGTTTATCTACATGTAAATGTATTTATATTCTAGGTTCCCCCCTAGTTCGCTACATGGTATCCCATATCACGGTTTGAAGTCGTCGTGGCGCCGTGGTTACTGTGTGTATCATACGATATCGCAGTCGGTGCTTGGATGGGTGACCGCCGACCATACATTTCTCACGGCGCGGCGACTTCCGTGCTTCGGAGGGCACGTTAAGCAGTCGGTCCCGAGTGTTGTATACTTGTATACAGTACGGCTGTTCTAAATCAAAACTTAGTAACAAATGATAATGAACCCCAATGAACATTGGGGTTACCATATGTTCAGGAAATGCAAAAAATAGGTCGAGACTTTGATTGTTTGCCCTGATTAAACAATTCAAGTTAGAGTTGTGGGAGTTAGACCAAAATATGCGTAATTGATTGAATCAGGCGTTAGTTTGCGGAAATCCATGACAACTACTTAACAAAGTTACTTTGCTAATTCCGCGACTTATACTTGCACTAGTGATGCAGGAATTCCTTGCTTTGGTTCACCGCCCTCCCTCCCTCAAACAAAAGGCAAGAAAAGCAACGAACACGCACTTGGAATACTGTAACCCACGCCACTAGCTATCACCGACACGTGTTTCGCTTCAACCAGAAGCATCTTCAGGGTACAACGACCACCAACGAACAGCGTGGGTTACAGTATTCCAAGTGCGTGTTAGTTGCTTTTCTTGCCTTTTGTTTGAGGGAGGGAGGGCGGTGAACCAAAGCAAGGAATTCCTGCATCACTAGTGCAAGTATAAGTCGCGGAATTAGCAAAGTAACTTTGTTAAGTAGTTGTCAAAATATGCGTTATTAAATTACCTTTAATCTATACTAATATTTAAAGCTGAAGAGTTTGTTTTTTTGTTTGTTTGTTTGAACGCGCTAATCTCAGAAACTACAAGTAGGATTTGAAAAATTATTTTTGCATTTGATAGCCCAACCCTTGAGGAAGGTTATAGGCTAAGGTTATTTTATCCCGAAATTCCCACGGGATCAAAAGTTACGCGGGTAAACCCGCGCGCGGTGGCTAGTTGCTTATATTCTGAATTGGAATAAAGTGGATAGTACATCTTAAAATTGGATTTTTCATAACAATTATTAAGGAGTTAACAAAATCAAAACCCAGTTACTAGTTACTATGTATTAAATTCGAATCATACTTAACAATATAACTAGCCACCGCGCGCGGCTTTACCCGCGTAACTTTTGATCCCGTGGGAATTTCGGGATAAAATATAGCCAATAACCTTTCTCAAGAGTTGGGCTATCATATGCAAAAATAATTTTTCAAATCTCACTTGTAGTTTCTGAGATTAGCGCGTTCAAACCAACAAACAAAAAAACAAACTCTTCAGCTTTATATATTGGTATAGATTGTCTAAAATTGTTTAAAATATAGCATCTCGCGTGAAATCCAACCTTGACTAACCCTGACTACATAAATCTCTTCTTTAAGTAGTAGCCCAGTCAAATTAAGCCAAAAATAGGCAAACCGGGGTAATAATTCGTGTATTTTTGAAAATTGGCACACGTATACCTTGTGCACTCCAGATTAACGAAGTCTTGTTTGTCATATAGCCATTTATTTCACACTGCGTTTTTAAAAGTAAAATAAATTAATTGACGTCTGTATCAGAAATTGAACTTATAAATAACCATAGATGGTAGGTACCACTTACCTACACCTATCTAATATATAAAATTCTCGTGTCACAGTTTTCGTTGCCATACTCCTCCGAAACGGCTTGACCGATTTTGATGAAATTTTTTGTGCTTATCTGGTATCTATGAGAATAGGCCAACATCTATTTTTTTTTTATTTATATGGCAAAACAACGTTTGCCGGGTCAGCTAGTTATTTACAATTTTACCATCCACCGAGCAACCGACCCGTAGTAGTAATCGTGTTACAAACATTTTGACGTCATTAAGCAGCCATTCGATGGTCTTACGTACGATCAATAAAAAAAAATATTTCATTTGTTTTTGAATACGATAATCTCACATTTATTTATAAAGAAAGAAGGGAATAAGAAGGAAAAAACATTTATGTCATCAATAATAAAAGAAAAAAAATATTAGAAAACTTAGTAAGTAGGTACCTTCTATTGTTAGAAAAAGTTACCGACTGAGCATAAAATGTCGCTCGCATGACGCTGATTTTCAGTCGGCACCGTCACCAATGTAGTTTTTTTTTAAATAATTTATTCAATATAATCACAATTTCAATCACAAGTGTATAAGCCGCACCACGTAAGCCACGCAGGGTTTATCTGGGTTCCGGCGAGTCGCTATATGCATGTTAGGTACAATTTGATATACTAATTACTTTATGTTATTGCATTTTAATCAGCGTTTGGAATTTACGCTAAGACAATATTATTTTATTCTTTACATTTCGATAAAAAGTAATTTTTTACATTATTTTTATAGGCACTTTGTATTTCACCTGGAAGTATATTTAAGTACATAGGTAATATTGTCTTAAGTTTTCACGATTCATAATTTAAATAAAACTACTTTTTAACCGGATTGACGTAGTCGCTCGTGACCACGGGGTCTGCAAAGACACCGAAACGTCGAGTTAAAATGTAAAATATAAATTAAACTCGATTAATCCGGTTAAAAAGTGGTTTTATTTAAGTACATAGGTATTATGTAGTTTGTAATTCTAGTCCCATACAGATTGCTGAACATTGGAAGAATATATTTATTTAGGTATGAAACATTTCTTAAATGCTGAGGTCTTAATTTTTCTACTAAATAGCTAGGATTGTTAGATTCTGTTAAAAGAAGGTAGGTACCTGTTTTATTTTTTCATATACACTCATTACTTTGCAATATGTAACTAAATATGTTTTTTTTTCATGGTTATTAAGTTTTTTCAAAGTGTTGTTCGGAATAATAATTTTTAGTATTTTTAGTTATCTATAAATAGGTTCTAAATATGTATGTTCTTCCATAGGTACTTAGGCCATAATCTATAACCGACTCCGCCAGGGCCAAGTAAAGTAAAGATGTAACGTGACAATAAATATAAACAGAATAAACAAATTAAAAACTATATAACTAATTTAACCTTAAACATACAGTATAAGGTATATTAACTGATAAGCAAACGATAAATAAATGTTTGTTTTGAGGGCAAAACTGAGCGTTAAATCGATTATTGTTGAGTTAATCGAGAGAAACATGTTGAAGATATCGAAAATGATACGAGCTAGGAACTTTATTGCCGTGCAACGAATAAATCAATTAGTACATACAATATGCAAGACGCTCCATAGAACGATGACGACACGACATAATTCCTGCATCGCGCTATCAAAGTTCTTATAGCGACCAGCATATATACAACATCCTGACATCAACCGTCGGGCCGTGGGCCGCGGCCTGCCATCCCTTTTCTGGGGATTGGGAACGAAAACCTTTTTCCCAAAGATACATAGTCAGTTCGCATCATCTTGGCTCTATGTGCGGGTAAACCTTTTACATTAGTACACAAATACACGCCTGTGAGCCTTTTGGGATACATACACCCTTTTGGGAAACAAACACCCTTATGGGATATACATATATCCATCTGATGTCACGTTTGTCAAATTTGGAGTTATTATATTATATTAACATATGTGCCTCAGACGCCAGTGGTTGCGGGTTCGATTCCCGCCCGGAACAAAAAAAATGTTCCGGGTCTGGGTGTTTATGTATATGTGTATTTATATTCTAGGTTCCCCCCTAGTTCGCTACATAGCATCCCATAACACAAGCTTTGGGGCCATGTGTGATTGTCTGGGGATTCTATTCTATTCTATTTATATTGACGGAGAGAGACTATTGCAGTGACGATGGGTCAGTCTATCGCCCAAAAAACGCCAATAAAACCTCTGTTCCTTATCCGATTTTTACAGTTTGCCCGGGAAGAGAAGCAGCTGTTACATTTTATGTTTTTCTTTTGCTCCCAGTCCAGCATGGAAGTCACAAAAGGATTTATTTATTTACCCTTTATTGCATAGCATTACAAAGAAAATACTATTGCTTCACAACCAGGATTACTTGTGTATTTTCGTACTATCTGTTTCACGTGATTTAGCCGCGTAATCTTCATTCTCGCGGGACATCGAGATAAAAGTATTCTATGTGTTACCTATTCTAGACTATAATATATAGGTATCTGTGCCAAATTTCATCTAGATCCTTACAAACAACCACATATAATAAATAAAATCCCCAGACAATCACACCAACTACATGGCCCCAAAGTAAGCATAGCTTGTGTCATGGGATACCATGTAGCAAACTAGGGGGTAACCTAGAATATAAATAAATAAATAAATAAAATCCCCAGTCAATCACACCAACTACATGGCCCCAAAGTAAGCATAGCTTGTGTCATGGGATACCATGTAGCAAACTAGGGGGTAACCTAGAATATAAATACATAAATAAATAAAATCCCCAGTCAATCACACCAACTACATGGCCCCAAAGTAAGCATAGCTTGTATCATGGGATACCATGTAGCGAACTAGGGGGGACCTAGAATATAAATACATAAATAGATGAACACCCAGACACGGAATATTCTTTTTTTCTTGCTCCGTGCGGGAATCGAACCCGCAACCACTGGCGTCTGAGACAGTGTTAATTGGTTTAACCCATTGCCAAAGTGGTCGTCATAAACTAACGCGTTTATAACATTAGTCATAATATTAATACCAAGTAAGTATTTGCGCCAAAAGTTGCGTTTGAGGTTGAAATATAGATGTTTTCAATTATTGTAATTGAATATTATGCATTATGCTGACAAGCTACACACTTAAATTACATGTCCAACGATATTAGTTTTTTGAGTTTAACACTAAATAATTAATTAATTTACTTACTCTTTATTGCATAATACAGAAAAACAAAAAATGACAAGGTACAAAAGGCGATATTATCGCTCTAGAGCGATCTCTTCCAGACAACCCAAGTTTGTGTGGAAATATGTACAGAACTAGCAACCTTTTCGTATTAATTTTTGTTATTGTTACAGTGTAATGATGCAATTGCTATGCCTCCTGGCGCTCGTCGGGTCAGCCGTGTCCGTCCCCCTGCATTCAAGTCTTCCATCGTCGGCAGCGAAATGTGGATATGACGTAAGTTCATAATTGATTCATCATCATCATCATCATAACTACACTTTTCAAGGCCAGCTTTATTTAGCTTACACCGAGCCTCTCGACTCCGACCCATCTAAGGCTAGGATAGAGCTGTGGTTGAAGAAATATCCACCTGAACACCCGTATATCCCTATTGCGGAAAAGCTCCCCTCGGCAACGACCACCCATAGCCCACATGGAAGTCGTTAAATGGACTTCGGTCAGGTGTTGGTAGGTGTAAGGAACTTGGGACTAGATGGGGCTTCTGCATGAATGACAAATGTGACAGCGGCTTAACGCAATCTCGAATTGGGAATCTCAAGCCGAGCGCCCAATTCCTTGATTAAGATTTCACAATGAGCCCGATTCGACTTTACAATCTCTAATTTTAGGTCTCCTTTATGTCAAATTAGGTGACTCAACAATTGCGGAGTCGTCATGGCGGCGCCGTGGTTACTGTGTATATCATACGATATCGCAGGTTAAGCGACGTTCTGCGCGGTCGGTAAAAGGATGGGTGACCGCCAATCAATAATTCTCACGACGACTTCCGTGCTTCGGAAGACACGTAGAGCAGTCGGTCTCGAGTGCTGTATACTTGTATACAGTAGTCGTTAGTATTTTTTTAGAAGCCATTTTGGCACCCTGAAAGTTCTGACATCCACCAGCACTAGGCCAGCTTGGCGGATCAAGGCCTAAAACTCCTCACCACCCAGAGGAAAAACTCATAGCCTCATTACAAAGAGTTGTGATGATGATGACAATTGCTAACAAAAACTGATTTTCAAGATTCTCAGTTTGACTTTAGAGCGAGGACTGTATACCGGTATGAATTTCTGTACATTTTTTTCTGTATGGCGTCATACCGTTAAATAAGGTGTATTTAAAAATAACAGTACCTACAGGAATTCATACTGAAATAATTCGTGTACCTTTTATATGATTGTAGCATAACTGATTCTTTTTTCAGTTAACTGAAATTTTCCGGTATTAATATTAATATTACAATTTTATTTTTAAATAACTGTAGAATGTTCAATAGTTTAGTTGAAGCCTATGAAATCTACGGACATATGCTGACCTATACATTTCGGTATTACAGAAATTAAATAGGTTGAAATATTTCTGTACTAAAAACATCTACAGAAATTAATCCGTTATACATTATTTTGGTACTGATATGATTAAGTTAGATTTTAATAACTCGTTCAGTTTGTTTGATGGAGCAGTACACTAATAAGGGTACTGACATTTTACTAGTAATATTTAAAAAAAATATACCGACATGCAGTGCCTGCTTTAGAGCGACTTAAAAAAAAAAAAAGACAAAATAAAAATTTTGAAAAACCCACGACGACGCGACGGTTAAAAAGTAATTGAAAAAGAACAAAATAATTTAAAATCCCCCGACTGAAATGATTTATGTGACGACAGATAATTAACGTGAAAAGCTTTTTTAAAAGTTCACTTGATCTCACACAGAGTCGGTAATATAAAATTTTTATTTTGTTTTTTATTTCAAACTTTTTAAAGAGCATAATATAGGTACTGCAGCGCCCCCTGATGAGTTGTTACCGTTAAACCTGTTTAAGAACATTATACCAATCAAATCCAAAGCGATAATTGAAAACGGCATTCAAATCGGACCAATGGTTTGCAAACAAATATTTACTGCAGCGCCCCCTGGTGAGTTGTTACCGTTACACCTATCTCAGAACATGCGCTAATCAAATCCAAAGCGATCACTGAAAACAGCATTTAAATCGGACCAATGGTTTTGCAGATAAACGGTAACATTGGCTTTTACAAACAAATGTTTACTGCAGCGCCCCCTGGTGAGTTGTTACCGCTACACCTATCTAAGAACATGCACCAATCAAATCCAAAGCGATTACTGAAAACCGCATTAAAATCGGACCAGTGGTTCTGGAGATAAATGGTAACATTGGTTTGCACAAACACCCTCTCACCCCAAACGCATATACGAGGGTGGATTGAAAAGTTCGCGGCCTAGTCAAGAAAACAGAATAAAGTACATACAAAAATATTTTTATTTTTCGACGTAATCTCCATTTAGCTCTATGCACTTCTTCCATCTGCTTTCCAGAGCTTCCATACCTGTTTTAAAAAAAGATTCCTCAAGGTCTTCAAAATACAGGTTAACAGCGGCTTCGACCTCTTCATTCGTTAAAAATTTCTGCCCACCGAGGTGTTTTTTCAGGTTTGGAAACAGATGAAAGTCCGAAGGTGCCAAATCAGGAGAATAAGCTGAATGTGGCAACAATTCGAAACCACAATCACTAATTTGAGCCATAGACTCGACAGACGTGTGGACTCGGGCGTTGTCCTGGTGAAACAACACTTTCTTTCTCAGTAATCCTGGGCGTTTCTGTTTAATTTCTTCACGTAAACGGCGCAGAAGGGTGCTATAGTACGCAGAGTTTATTGTTTCGCCTTTTGGAAGGTAGTGCACCATAATGACACCCTTAGCATCCCAAAAAACCGATGCCATCACCTTGCCAGCCGACAGAATTGCCTTTGCTTTTTTCGGAGTTGGTTCACCTGATTTTTTCCATTGTTTGGATTGTTGTTTTGATTCTGGGGTATAGTGGTGAACCCAGGTTTCATCCATTGTCACAAATCTGTCAAGAAAACCTTGTGGATCAGCCTCGAACATCTCCAAACAGTCGCGAGAAATCGTGAGTCGAATTCGCTTTTGCTGCCTAGATGCCTATAGTGTCTGCAATTTCTCTGATAGTCAATCTACGGTCTTTCAATATGAGATCACACACTTTATTGATGTTTTCTTCGGTCGTAGACGTCATTGGCCTGCCGGAGCGAGGGTCATCTTCGATGTTCTCTCGTCCACGTTTAAATTCTGCAACCCATTTTTTCACAGTGGTATAAGACGGGGCAGATTCCCCTAATGTTGTTTGCATGTCATCATGGATCTCCTTTGGTGTTAATCTTTTTTTAAACAAATATTTAATCACAGCACGTTGTTCAAATTTCTCCATTAGTGAAAATTTGTTCTACACACGTATTTATATTGTTCGTAAAATTTTATTTAAACAAGATATCAAATTGAAAATTCGCGGGCTGACAATTGAATAATGACAGTTCAAAATGACGGCAGAAATAAATAACAAAAGTTTTTTTTTAATGGCCAGGCCGCGAACTTTTCAACCCATGTAGTACCGTCTCCGTTCCGTCGTGGGTAAAAATAACAGTACAGGAATTCATACTGAAATAAATAATTCGTGTACCTTTTTTATGATTGTAGCATAACTGTAGAATGTTCAATAGTTTCATAGATGAATATAAGTACTAAAGTATAGATGACCGTCTCACGGTTTTTGCACTTTAGCGCCATACAGTATCCACTCTAGGAACCTTTTTGACAAAATAACCCTAGAATGCAGCCCGGCCGTACCGCCACTTTCAAATTTTCAGAAATTCGTAGTACCAGTTATTACTATTGTGCAAACTGCGCAATGTTAATAAGTTGAAATAAACTGCACAAAGCATGAGTCTATGCGAGTTGGGAGTAATAAAAAAATATGCATCTCAGACAATCATTTATTTTTTCTTAATTATTTGTGTTTGATATAATAATTATAGGCCCTAGATTTGTTCGGGTCGTTTTCGTCAAACTCAATGCTTTTGCCACGCAAATTGTTCACCTCCTTGCACCAGACATTCAAAATGTAATTCCTTTTCTTAACTCACTATCTCACTAGAAAGTCAGCATCCTATGTAAAAATATCACTTCACAAAAGTAAAATCTTTGATTTGAGATCGTAAAAACGCGAAGAGTGAATACTCTACTCAACGTACTTTGTAGAAAACACTAACAAAAGAATTCAGCGACAAAAAACGCACAGAAAAATAAGCAAATGCAACGAGCGCAAAAATTTTATTGGTTGAATACTATACTATAAATACGCTGCCTGGTACTATAGATATATCGATATCGAACGCAGAAAAAAATACAAAAAGTTCCAGTAGTGCACAACGCGTAGCGCTAGTAGTAATAGAATTTTGGTATTTGTATGGAAGACAAACTAGCATGAATAGTTTAGTTGAAGCCTATGAAGCGTAGGGACATATACTGACCTATACATTACGGTACAGGTTAAAATATTTCTGTACTAAAAACATCCACAGACATTAATCCATTATTTGGGTACTGATATGATTAAGTTAGATGTTAATAAGTTGTACAGTTTGTTTGATGAAGCTGTACACTAATAAGGGTACTGAAATTTTACTAGTACTATTTAAAAAAATTATACCGATATGCAGTCCCTGCTTTAGAGTGACTTAAAATAAAAAAGTGTAATGTTGAATGTGACCCACTACGGGCCTAAGTAGTTTTTCGTTCTCTTAATCACAGAATCATTAGTAGGTAAACAGTTCCACCCAATGATTGCGTTCATTACAGTGTTGACGTATTCTGTATGTCCGTCACTCGCTATCTCTGACCTGGAGGGCAATGTCCCGGGTAATTAGCAGCTGTTAATAGAACGTATCTTATACCAGTAGTTACATATCTGTAAATAAAGGTTAGAACGATAAGATAGAACGTACTTAATATTGTCTTAAGTTTTCGCGATTCATACTATTAAATAAAACACTTTTAACCGGATTTATCGCTCGGCTCGTTGTCGTAGCTCGTGACCTGAAGAGTCTGCGAAGACACCGAAACGTCGCGTTAAAATTTAAAATGTTAAAATATGCGGTATAAATCCTGTTAAAAAGTGTCTTATTTAATAGAACGTACTTACTCTCAATTTGTATTTAAATGTACATGGTACAAGGATAAAAAATAAAATGAAAAAATCCCCAGACAATCACACCAACTACATGGCCCCAAAGTAAGCATAGCTTGTGTTATGGGATACCATGAAGCGAACAAGGAATCTAGAATATAAATACATAAATAGATAAACACCCAGACACGGAACATTTTTTTTCTTGTTCCGTGCGGGATTCGAATCCGCAACTACTGGCATCTGAGACAGACAGGTTTACCCCATCGCCAAAGTGGTCGTCAGATAGAAATGTTGTCTTTTTTAAAAGATGATTGCTGTTAAGTTGCTTGCCACTTCTTGTCAACAGAGTGCCTAGTATCAGTTTTTTAACTGCCTGTAGGTATTTGCCATCGCGCTAACGTTAACGTGCGTTAACTTCGTTTCGTATGGGATCAAAGCAGCGCCATCTAGTGACAAAAATGCAAAACCGAATTTGTAAGAACGTGATTGGTTGTCTAAAGTGGTTTGCTCGATTAACGCGATGGTAATCATTCGAATAAAATGTTAAAATGTATCTTTTAGATAAACTTAGTAACTTAAATTGTATACACAAAATAATTTATATAAAATACTGATTCAACTACTTTAGAGCATAAGTACCTACCCAACTACTTTAAAATAAACAGCAAAAATGCATTTTATGTGAAATAACTGTAAATTTCCTACTGTAAAATAAAATGTAGGTACCGAGACTGTAACCTTTTTTTTTTTTTTTTTTTTTTTTTTTTTTTTATAAGTTACTAAACCCGCGTTTGACCTCAATCTCACCTGATGGTAAGTGACGATGAGGTCGAAGATGAAAGCACACGGGTTTAGGAAGGAACTGGCTCTTTATACAATATTGCCGGAACACATTACCGCCGGAGCGGTAACATTTGGCGGCAGACTTTATATAAAGGGTGGTCGCTAGCCAGTCGGACCCAGAAGGGATCCTACCACCAAGCAAAACCTGCAGTCAAACTGCGCAAGCAGTTTTGCGGGATATGTGTAAAAATGCGCATTGTAAAAGTTTTAAATAAAATAATAATAAAAAAAGTCGCACTAGGCCCACAGACCGACTTTCCGAAGTAGTGGTTAATTCAGAGCCATTGACCAACCAACGAAATATAAAATGTTTTGAGTTTGAAATTTGCATGATTCTGTTAAAATTTATCTGTTGAGTTTCTTTTTTTGGATAAATCTCAGAGCAGCCGTTTGATTTGAGAAAAATAACTTAGGTCCTATGAAGTTTTAATCTATACATATAATAAAATGGTAGGAAAGTCAAAACTGTACATTGAATATTTTTTTAAAAGAATACTTGGGGTATGATCTACAATCGAAACAGAAACAAAAAATATAGTTTTTAGAATTTTTGTCTGTTTGTCTGTTTGTCTTTCCGGGATAAACTCAAAAAGTACTGCATGGATTTACTTCAAATTTGGCATGAAGATAGTTAAGAAGTCGGGTCAACATATAGGCTACATATTATCACGCTAGCAGTGTTATAATCGTAGGTGCGTTTGGTGCTGCATAGCGTTCACGCAGACGACGTCGCGGGCAGCAGCTAGTAAATAATAAAATAAACAAATAAGCTACCTATATATTTATTTACACTTTAGTTTATATAATACAAGTACAGAAAAAGAAAAAGAACACTTACATTAGACATTAAAACTTGGCAGTCTTATCGCTGAGGAGCGATTTCTACCAAACAACCATATAAATACATTCTTAGGGGATAAAAAGTTAGGAGTACTTACCTAAAATTATATTTAGTAGGCTTTTGCTAGTGAGAAATGAAAAAGACGCCTTTGACTTTATGACCAGATTTACACGCACCAAGGGGGCGTAAAATCTGCGAGACGGCAACTTGAATTGTAAAAATATTTCTAACTACATGCATAGGTACTTCACGCCTGAATCCCTTATGGAGTAGGCAAAACACCAGAGGCTATAAAACAATCTGATGTCACATTTGACTTTGGAGATATTATAATGATGTATATAGGCTATAACAGTGACAGAGGGTCAGCCTATTCCCACAACAACGCCAATTTAACCTCTGACCCTTAACTGACTTTTACTGTTTGCCCGGGAAGAGAAGCAGCTGGTACAATCTATATTTTTCTTTCGCTTCCAGTCCAGCATGGAAGAAATGTATCCATAAACGACCACGACCACTTTGGCGAAGGGGTAAACCTATCTGCCTCAGACGCTAGTGGTTGCGGGTACGATCCCCGCCCGGAACAAGAAAAAAAAATGTTCCGGGTCTGGGTGTTTATCTATATATGTATTTATATTCTAGGTTCCCCCTAGTTCGCTACATGGTATCTCATAACACAAGCTTCGCTTACTTTGAGGCCATGTGGTTGGTGTGATTGTCTGGGGATTTTATTTTATTTTTTATTATTATTATAAAATATATCTATCTGTAATAATACTAAACATTGTGTTTTGATTTTACAATTACGTAAGTATAATTTTGCTTTCAATAAAGCGTTGAAATCTAGCCTTGACTCGTTTTCTTTGTCAATTTTCAGGTTAGGTGCATTGACCTTGTTAACGATTTTGCTAAACACTTACAAATTAAACTTATAAATAAAGGTCACACCGATAAGGCACTTTAGGACAAACATTCTCAAGTATTTGTAGTTAAATGTTTCAAGGAAAGTACTTAAACTGTTTATAAAACAATTAACGTAGGTACTCTGTTATTTATTTATTTACACTTCAGTTTACGGTAAAAGAAAAAAAACTATTTAGAAAATACAACTTTTCGGTCTTATCGTTGAAGAGCGATTTCTTCATAGAATGTGCTAGCTGATTCTCCTTCCGGGCATACTACAAGAGTCAGTTAAAGGACAGAGGCTTTACTAGAGATTTTTTTGTGGGCGATAGGCTGACCCCCTGTCATTGTAATAGTCTCTCCCCGCCCTTATTATGCCTCCAAATCTGTCAAACTTGACAACAGATGGTTTAATAGCCTCTGGTATTCTACCTACCTACCTAGTAGTTATTTATATGTGTATGTGTAACCATTTGCATTGGTGAATTGCCCGAGATTCATATTTGGAAAAGCCTCGGTTTCGTGTTACGGTGACGCAAATGACGTCACGCCTTCGTAAACAAATAGCGCGTTGAGATCATACTGTTTTACAGGCTGTTACAAATGAAAATGAAAATGAAAAAAATGAAAATGAAAACTTTTTATTCGTAGTAGGTAATTTTATACACTTTACGAACGTCAAATGCTGGATTAGCCGGTGCCCTGAAAATTCTGACATCCACCAACCAGCACTGGGCCAGCTTGATGGCTTACGGTCTAAATCGCCTCGTCTCTCAGGTGAGAGAAACTCATGGTCCTGCAGTGGGAGACCTACAAAGGACTGTGATGATGATGATGAAATGTTCTTTCTAAACCTGTTTTTTAAAATGAAATTCACCTTGTTTGAGTTTATTTTCCGCCGGCTTTTTTCCTCTCGGTCTACCTAGGGTTCTACTTTCATTTCGTTTTTTAAAGCCGAAGAAGAAGTAGTAGTAGACATCACCAAGACATTGGTGGATAATGGGCGATCATTATCTTTATAAGCTGAGAGACGCACACTTCTCGACGGAGGCCTTCCCCTGGATTCTTCATGTCGTCCGGACCCGCGCCGCCCTCATCCAGCATTTGACGTTCGTAAAGTGTATAAAATTACCTACTACGAATAAAAAGTTTTCATTTTCATTTTCATAACCCTAAGGCTGCAAACTGGACGGCAGCGACAGCGGATAGCGGCGTGGCGCGCGAGTTAAGGGTGTCGAGCCCACCAAATTCATCTTTGTCAGCACACAGCGTAAGCCATAATATCTAGGTGTGCGTCAATGGCCAAATAGATTAGTTTGTAAGATAACATTATATAAACTCGTTTCTAAGTTAGATTAAGTGATTATTGTAATAGATATAACTTCAGAGCAATCTCTGTCAGTTTAAACAAAGTATTTTTTTGGAAAATATATATTTCAATTACTTCACTCGCGCAGCGATTTCCGCGACACGATAAAAAGTACTGAGTTTGTATGAAACCGCGACAAATCGCTCGAGCGCCTGCTGACGTCGAGAACGGCCCAGATTCCGCGCGTCTCGCTCGCGGCCCGAGCCGTTGTCGCTCTCGCTATCGCTGCCGTCCAGTTTGCAGCCTAACGCCTACTGTATACCAGTATACAGCACCCGAGACGGACTGCTTAACGTGCCCTCCAAAGAACGGAAGTGGTCGAGAGAAACTAAGTGCCAACGCCGTGGAACGCGTTCGTACGCGCGTTTCATAGAAAACTGCAACGTCCGTACCATAAGCACGTTCGATGCGGACGTTCGGAATGCGTCAAACGCCGCGTATGATACACGCGTTCAGTACGGTCGTGGACGCGCGCGCTCCGAACGCGCGTGCCAATTCAGTCGGCAACGCTCCGTGGAACGTGTCACACGCGCGTATGAAAATGAGTTTTGATACAGAGCGACTGACTTTTAATACAAATTTCCCGCAGAGCAACCTCGATTCCACAAATGGGTTAACTGGATGTCTTTTTTCAACCGACTTCTAAAAAAGAAGGAGGTTCTCAATTCGTCTGTATGTTTTTATTTTTTTTATGTCTTTGTAACACGATATTTTGGACAATTAAGAATTGATTTTGAAAATTATTGTCTCATATGATAAAGGATACTTCATAGTTGGTCCCATTTAAATTTCATCGAAATCGGTTGAGTACTTCCTTGAAAATTTAAAAAAATATGTATGATTTTGGAGACTGTTCACGTTGATGACATTCTCGAGCAAATTTTTCAACACACTTGCTCGTAAAATGAGCCTAATTCTATTGAATTTAGATCTATAAACTAGGCTATAAGTCACGCGTGCATAATATATTATACCCTAGTGCATAATATAATGAATCCTACAAAGTTGAATTGTACATTTGTGCAAATTAAATGCGAGTAAACAGAGCATATTTTATTGATCCGGGTTATACATTAAATTTTTTCAGGAGGTTTTATACCACTTCAAATCCATATACATTTTTAAATGTTTACGCCTTATATTAGTTAAACAAAATTGTATATCAAACAAATTATTCACAATTTACAATAATTTGTTACAAAACATTAAAATATTTGGATTTACCACTTCAAATTAAATATTTTCATGTAAAATAGGCTGTATATGCTATACAGCCATTGACACATTTGGCGAAAAAAAAAACCTACGCGCATGCGCGAAGTTCGGCGCCATTTTTCAATCACAATTCACAGCTTTGTTATCAAGTGTGTTTGTTATTTTATGACCACGTATGTCTGTCTTTTACTCACAAGTGTGTTGAAAAACGTCGTATATACCTAACTCGTGAGCGTTGCTAATTACAGTCTCGGCTCATTATTAAGCCTCGACTGTAATTAGCAACTTTGCTCACTTGTTACATAATATACTAATATTTCATTTTACAGTACAAGTACACTTATGAAATTGTACTAGCAACGCTACGTTCCGCGTTCGAACGCGCGTACCGTATGTCCGTACATACGGACGTACGGCATGCGCGTTCGAACGTGCGTACCGTACGTACTTCCGTCCATATGCATGCGCGTTCTAACGCGTAACGCAGCGTCGTTGGCACTAATGAATGGCGGTCACCCATCATTGTACGGACCGCGCCGAACGTTGCATATCATATGCACAGGAAGCACTGCGACACGATAGTTAAAAACGTTTAATAACCAATAATTACTGAATTATCGGTAAAATTGAGAGAGGGAATTTCGTGGATCTATGTTTTACGCAATTAAAAACCATTTTTAAAAGACATTTTTGCGTAAAACGAAATTTTTGTCCATTTAGTAGTTTTTTTTTTTTTTTTTTTTAATGAATTATGGATGGGACGCTTGTCTTCCATGCCACCTGATGTTAAGTGCACATGAAGACTAAGGTGTTACACGTCCATCTACGAGAAACCTATTCACTCGACGCTTAAAAGTACTAGGACTATACTGGTCAGGGAAAATAGACGCAGGCAGTTCATTCCAAACCTTGGCGACCCGTATCAAAAAGGAACTGTCAAAGCGCTTAGTTCGACTTTTCGGAATATCTACCACATACGGATGGAAGTTCTGTCTGCGTCTAGTAGTCCGATGGTAAAAGGGTGAGGGTTCAATTTGTTCAAACAGAGCACTGGCGCACTCACCAAAATGTATCCTGTAGTACACGGTTAAACACGCAACCTTACGACGATGCTCTAAGGTCTGCAGTTTTTTGGTTGTAAGGTCGACGTCGTTAATTAATTTACGGGCTCTTCGGTCAACGGAGTCTAGCGCTTCGAGCTGGTATTTCGCAGAACCATCCCAAAGGTGACTACAGTACTCCATGCACGACCTCACTTGGGCTGTGTATAAGTTGAGCAGCCGTTCAGAGCTGAAGTACCGCCGGACCTTCGAGATGATACCCAATTTTTTGGAAGCCGTTTTTGCCATAGACTCAATTTGTTGACCGAAGTTTAAACCGGATGTTACAGTTACGCCTAAAAGCCCTAGATGGTCAGTGATGGGGACAGATACATTTTGGAAAGTGGGCGTAAATGTGAAGGTGCTCTTTTTTGCGGAGAATAGACACGCCTGAGTTTTGGACGCGTTGAATTTGACCAGGTTAGATTCGCCCCAATCGGACACATTCCGCAAGGTCGAATCAACGCGCTCAATCATAGACTCTCTCAAAACCTGGATTTCTTGGGCGCTCGTTCGCGCATTGGATATATATCTCTCAACAACAGTGCTGTCATCAGCATATCCAATAATGCCTGGTGTTAGGAGGTCATTAATGTGCAGCAAGAATAAAGTTGCAGAGAGAACAGATCCCTGAGGTACCCCGGCATTAATTGCCATTAGGTCAGAGGAGTAGCCGTCTAAGACTACTCGAATCGACCGTTCCCTCAGAAAATCAGATATCCAGTCGCAGAGCCCGGTTGGTATGCCATATGCTGGAAGCTTGCTTAAGAGACCATCGTGCCAGACCCTGTCAAAGGCCTTGGAGATGTCTAAGGATACAGCTATTGCTTCACCATGACCTTCCAAGGCCTCACTCCATAAGTGAGTGGCATACACGAGAAGATCGCCGGTCGAGCGTCCGTTGCAGAAACCATATTGGCTATCGCTTAGGAGCTCGTTGGTCTCGAGGTATGCCAGGAGTCGATTATTCAATACACGTTCCATGACTTTGCAAAGTATGGAGGTGATTGAAATTGGTCGATAGTTGACAGGATCGGCACGGCTTCCCTTCTTTGGTATTGGCTGTACGTTAGCAAGCTTCCAGGACTTGGGGACCTTACCTGATTCCAATGAAAGTCGATAGAGGCGCGTCAAAACGGGAGACAACTCAGCTGCGCAGCGTTTTAGGACCACTGCAGGAATACCGTCTGGACCACTAGCTTTGTTCTCATCTAGGTGCAGCAAGCATTTAAGAACCTCCTTTTGGCGAATATGAACGGTACCCATTGTAGGTCCGAACTGAGGTAATTGAGGTGGGATTTTTCCTTGGCAATCTAGACGAGAATTTTCCGCGAAGATACTAGCAAATAAATCTGCTTTCTCCTTAGCAGTGTGGGCCAGAGATCCATCGGGTTTCCTCAGTGGAGGCAGCGACGGGCGACAAAAGTTCGTTTCGACCGACTTGGCAAGGGACCAGAAAGCTTTGCTTCCCAAAGTTTAAAAAATACTTTAAGATAATATAATGTTTTTTTATTAAAATGCTGTGTATAACATGTGAATACAGAGTAATTTTTTTGAAGATCAAAATATTTTAGGAGAAGGTTAAGAATGATGTGTGGATTCTATTTATGACAAAAAAATTGGGATATATATTTTTTTAATTGAAATTTTACAATTCTTTTAAGTGATCAAATTTTTCTGACTATTGAAAAATCGAGGCTTAACGTATTTCTTAATAAAAATAGTTGTAAAAACGCTTGTATTTCTTGTTATTTAGTCGTAAATAGCCGATTAAACTAAAATGTTGTTTACTTTTGAGAATTAAAAAATATTAATTTACCTAACAAAAAAATATTTTTTCCATAAATTGAATCCCCCCATCATTCTTAACCTTCTCCTAAAATATTTTGATCTTCATAAAAAAGACCCTATATAATAAGAATAAAGAGGTTTCAGGGGTAAATAAAGTTTTGTTATTGTTTACGCTCAAGTTTTTAGATGAAAGATACAAAAGTATTGCACGAGTTTTAAATTGAATGTACCAATACCTATAAAAATTAAATATACTTAGTAACATAAATTTAATTGAAATTCACATTGATCTCAATGTTTCTATTTACAACTGACTCATTATTTTAAATCCTCTTAACATATTATATTTCATAAGCATTCATTATTAATTCTTTGATGCTCTCATCTTGTCTATTGTTTCCTAAAACCAAAGACTTTTTAGACGCAATACGTTTGCCTTGAAAACGTTATACTTACCATCCATACGGTATTTCAACTTTATACAAACGGACGACACGCGAGCTATACTATAGATGTAGGTTTAAATTGAATTGCGGATTTCTTTGCGGTATAGATATCCAATACATACATACATACATACATAACTTCACGCCTGTATCCCCTATGGGGTAGGCAGAACACCAGTGGTTATAAGAAAAACTGATGTCACGTTTGACAAATGAGGTATTATAATGATGGAGAGAGACTATTGTAGTGACAGGAGGTCAGCCTATCGCCCACAAAAACGCCTTTAAAACCTCTGTCCCTTAACTGACTTTTACAGTATGCCCGGGAAGAGAAGCAGAATGTAGGTACCAGCATTTTACGTTTTTCTTTCGCTCCCAGTCCAGCATGATGATTCTAATGACTGATGATAGATATCTAATATAAGCGTGTAATAGGCGACTTATGCGAGTGACCCCTAGCTTGTTGGTATGTCTTCTTCAGGGTCCGTCTCGCTAACGGTCACTCTTCATATAAACCTGCCCAAAATGCCACCTGATGTGCTTCAGAAATATTTTATGAAGAGCCAGTTTCTTTCTCAGTCCGTCTGCTATTCTTCGACCTCATTTTTACTTACCAGCAGTTGAAATGAGGTCAATTGCGGGTTGATTTACTAATTAAAATAAAACCGGGGATTTATTGGGTTTAACTTAAGAGTTTCACCAATAAAAGCTGAACAAGAAAAAAGGCGGGTTATAAAAAAAACAGGCAATTCTGCGGTGCGAGCACAGAGCTTTATCAACCCGTTCCTATAGTATGGAGTCGGTTGCAAGTTTTCAGTAACATTGTAATATTTAATTTTACAGTTATTTAAGAGTGCAACATGTTTACAAACATTCAAAATTAACGAGGCACATATTTAAGTGATCGTGCGCTAATGGATAGATTTCAGTTATTACTAACAAACCGTCTGCATACTATACGAACGTTCGTAAAAATAAACATAACATATGCTGGCTTTACACTGCTTAAACGAGGTTAATACTATTTATTAATCGATTTCAAAAAAGGCGGTTCTTCTGGACTGGGAGCGAAAGAAAACCATAGAATGTACCAGCTGCTTCACTTCCCGAGAAAAGTCCGTTAAGGGATATTGTGGGCGATAGACCGACCCCCTGTAACTGCAATAGTCTCTCTCCATCATTATAATACCTCCAAATTTGTTAAACGTGACATCAGGTGATTTTATAACGTCTGGTGCTCTGCCTATCCCCTAAGGGATACAGGCGTGACGTTATGTATGTATGTATGTATATATTTCTTATGTGGGGAACATGTGTCGTCTCCATGACAAAAAAATTTGGGCCACACAGTTAGTCTTTCGTTTTCGGTAATAATTAAATGTACAATTCATTTCCAGAGCTGCACAGACGCGAAGCCAGACATGCTGAACGTGCACATAGTTGCGCACACGCACGATGACGTCGGCTGGCTGAAGACCGTCGACCAATACTACTTTGGCAGTAAGTTAATTGATTCAATTGCTATACCTACAGTAACTTTGTGCATACTAATAAATAATAAATATATAATAAATTAATATTTCTGACACCCACACAACATTATCTAGCCCAAATTAAGTTTCTTAAAGAACTTGTGTTATGGATACTAGATAACTGATATACTTAAGAATTATATAAACATACATATTGAATAAATACATATTTTTTATTAGAAAATAAACTTAAATAAACATCCATGACTTGACGACTAATATCTGTGTTCATCACACAAATATCCGTCGCCGCCGGGATTTGAACCCAGGACCTCTGGCATAGAAGGCAATGTACGTTACCCCTACAATAGCCGGTCGTCTCCTTTTCCATAGAGGAAGTTAAATATACAAAAAGGAATAGAGAGCCAACTTGACGCTTCAACTTGTCACCGCATTGACGTGCCGCCATTTTGCTACGCTCTCGTGCTGCCATCTCTATTTTGGTGCAATAATACTAGAACATGGATATCATACATATTTTCTAATATTATAAACACCACATTATCTCGCCATTACTGGAATTCGAACCCAGGACCTCAGCTCAACTCACCGCGCATAAATCTCCAGAAATACCACAAGATAACACAGAGATCGCAAAATGCTACATCAACACATGCACACGCAAGGAGGAGCAGCCATTTTGTGACGGACCTATCACAAGTCAGACCTTTTGTTTGATTGGTGGATTGCAACTAAGGACACGTATCGTGGTAAAGTGACAGCATTTGCTGCACCAAAATTTTTTGCTACGCATTTGATAGAACTGAGCTGTCAAATTGTAGTACATCAAGAGTGACACCCCTGTCCTTTTCTTTTTAGGGTTATGTACCCGAAGGGTAAAACGGGTCCTTAGATCATTCATTCATCACAACTCTTTGTAATGAGCCCACTGCAGGGCATGAGTCTCTCCCCTGGGTGAAGAGGAGGTATAGGCCATAATCCACCAAGCTGGCCCAGTGCTGGGTGGTGGATGCCAGAATTTTTAGGGCGCCTAGATGGCTTCTGACAAACCCTTACGACTACTGTATACAAGTATACAGCACCCGGGACCGACTGCTTAAAGTGCCCTCCGAAGCACGTGACTAGATGACTTACAAGTATTTTCTAAAGTACTTTAGTGATAGAGCACGACTACGTGATATTCATGTAATGTGTTCTTTTGAACTTATTGTTACACAATGGTCCTATTGCTTACTCGCGTTGCGCGATTAAACGCGATTAAACGCGATTCCGCGATTATTGTGAGTTCGACTGATACCCGTTTGAGAACTAATGTATACATGTAATTAATAGTAGACTCCAGAAAGTCATAACTCGTTCATGCGTCACTTTTTGTGTTTTTCGTTGTTTGGGTAATTCAAGTATATTTAAATACCTACGAAATAATTTTTTTTTGACTTGACTTTGACTAACTAGTGGTTTGTTTTCAATCCCCAGAAATCTGAAAGCTAAAAGCGGTTTCTTCAATCGTTTATACCAAGTTATATTTCAACTCAATAATCTCTACACATCCTGTAATAATATTCACACTCATTCGCACCGCACGCTTATTGTAGGCGATTCCAGAATTAAACTAGGTTCCTACGTCGCATGTCGCATGAAGCAGAAGCGAGCGAGTGCGACATAAGAAAGACACAACAAAAGGTTTTGAAAATTTCTGGGTTTTTAAGATAACATTACATTTGTTCGTATACCGATTTTTTACCGTATGCTAGGTTTTGCGTAAACAAAAATGGACGTTGCGTATACAGGTCCCTATTAAGGTTGATAGCGCGTTCAAGCTATATAGTGAATTACAAAACGCTTCGATAGTTCCTTTTTGGTACGGATTGCCAAGGTGTGAAACATTCTGCCTGCGTCTGTTTTTCCTGACCACTACAGTCCTGGAACTTTTAAGTGTCGAGTGAATAGGTTTCTCGTGGATGGACGTGTAACACCATAGTCTTCATGCGCACTTTCCATCAGGTGGCATGAAAGACAAACGTCCTATCCTTACAATATAAAAAAGGCGACTACGACGTAACGTCTTCGTCGAACACAACCGTGTACAGACCACGACCAATCATCTTATTAATGGGTTTTATAAATGCGAATGTTTGGATGGATGGATGTATGGATGTTTGTTCCTCAATCACGCAGAACGGTTCATTTTAAGGCCTTCTTAGTAGATAAATGCCATTATACATTAAGCGACTACCTATTTATATGACAAATAATTTGGGTAAAACTAGACAACATATGAATTATAACTCTTTCAAAAGCAATAACGGTACTGACACTTAATCAAATTCTTGTAGGTATTTGTTATGTACACGTGTGACTAAGAAATATTGACATTTTTATATCATTATCAATTTATCTAATATGAGCCAGTAATATGCCTTAAGGGCAGGCTACGGCAAGATCAACTATTTATTGTTGTGAAACATCCTGTATATTTATTTATTAACCTGTATTCGTGCAAATATACTATGTATTTGATTTGATTTAATTAAATTTATATAATCACAAGCCACTGCGCGCGGTTTTACCCTCGTAAATTTTGATCCCGTAAAAAATTCGTGAAAAAATATAGCCTATAACCTTCCTCAAGCGTTGGGCTATCAATTGCAAATATAATTTTTCAAATCCCACTTGTAGTTTCTGAGATTAGCGCGTTCAAACAAACAAAAAACAAACTCTTCAGCTTTATATATTTATTTATTTACACTTCAGTTTATAAAGGTACAGTAAAAGAAAAAAGAACTCTTACATTAAACATAAAAACTTGGCGGTCTTATCGCTGAGTAGCGATGTCTACCAGACAACCATGTATATTAGTATACATATAATTTAATTAAGTGAATCTCGGTTAAAACTTCGATGTTTTAGTAGACTGTAGAATGAAGCATGAGAATTGAAAAATATTATCATTTTTGTTATCTTTTTTTATTCCTTTTCTGTTTATATATCTTTTATCTTTGTTGCAAATTAAACTTTTCTTATTTATTTCACACAATATGCAATTTTAATCACATTTTATTGCGTCGTACGTTGAATATTGACTTTTTTATATTTTCATTAAAGTTAGTACTGACTGTTAATGAAACACGGAACATAAAACACAAGAGGAAAGGGCATCGCTTAATAATTAATTATGAATAGCTGTCGCCAAACTAACACATTTACATTTTACGCACACTGAAATATATCCAATTAGAGCGGTCATAATTTGGTGATATCAAGAAGACATAAGGACTATTACGAATAAAAGAATATCAACTATTAGTACACTTGAAATAGAGTAGAAGTTAGTAATAACACTAAGTGATTTATGTCAGAATTCTATCTGCATGCTTTTAGTTGATTCTGTCAACTTAGTTATGCTCTTCGACGATAGATGTCGTATGGACCACGCGTTATGCAATTTTAGATTTTATTTCAATGAAATACATGTCATTTTTCATTTACACTAATATTTTTTCCGAATTAATTGGCAAGAACGATTAACGAAACATAAAAAATGAAATTAAACGAAAATAGCGACTTACCGATGATAGGAAACACCTGATCGTATTAACGTTTTAGTACCAATATAGTTTTTACACTCTAGAACAGAACATCGAGTCATTTTATGGGTCTTTTTGTAATGGAACACACCGGCAAAAGACGTCACAAAGCGTTGTAATCACGAGAGCGACTGACTCGAGTTAAGTCTCAGTAGTCTTAACTTTGGCACGTGCGCCACGCCCACGCGTGCCTTCGTCTTGTGTTTTATGTTCCGTGTAATGAAAGAGTATTTGATTCTTGCTCATGTAGGTACCATCATAGAAACATAACTTCATGTCTGTGGTGGTCCATAAGGGGTAGCCAGACACCATAGGCTATCTGTCTAAACCATATCCATCTGATGTCATTTGTTACAAATTTGGAGGTACTATAATGATGGATTACCATAAATAATTTGAAATTAAAAATCTCAAATGCTCTAATAGAATAGAATAGAATCCGTTTATTGCACTAATACACACAAAAATTACAAGTTAAAATAAAACAGCATGCATTATAAACAAACAATACCTCTATATAAAACAAGACATTTCAAACTAATTAAGTTTATAATTTAAGGAATCTTCAAAAAATCTAGATCGCAATCAACATAAGTAACGTTTCATATTAACTAGTGTGTGTAATATTGCAAAAGGTCATAGCTCAATGTTCATATTTGCTCAGGTGAGCAAATCATTGATTTTCAGCTATTACCTTAAGGCTGATCAGGTTCACAAAGAAAATAACCAAAGTTAGCTTGTTATTTTTTTTTTGAGTTTTTGGAGTTGACACAGTGGAACCAGGAAATCTTCTGGTATACACCTTGGCCCGGGGCTGGGACTCGCAAGAAGGGCCTCTCATATCCCCCGTAGGACCGTCATCCGTAGGACCCGTCAAATTTTTGGGGACTGAAAACTGCTCGCGTCCGCAAGGTTTAGCCCTCGAGACAAAACCATGCCGCCAAGTAATCTAGTTGCGTTCCGGCATGATGTCTAGTGTAGCCATTGAGGAGGATAGGTCTGAGTAATCGTGCTGCATCGGAGAACAGTTTTCAACTCGTAGGATAATGACTCACCGGGTAACTCGTTTTGGAGGGTAGCGGGATCCGAAGCACGGTGCACCGCTGGCCGACCGCAGGTAGTAGGGGGCCCAAGTTGCATGCCAGCCACATGCGAAAGGCTGCCCCGCACTTCGCGAAAAATCCCGGGAGGCTCCATCGTGCCGGTTGGCGACCGGTTAGAGAGGACCCGATGGCGACCTCGGGGGGGTTCGGGCGTCCCCGCAGACTCCAGGCGAGTTCCCCAATGGTGCGTTGTTCCCTACGAGTTGCTTGGTTCCATTTGCAGCGCTTCACTCAACTTCTATTCTCCTCCCTATTCACTCCACTACCAATTCACAATGAAAGGTCCTAAAAAGAGTACGGTTCAACAGCGGTTGCACTTCCTCTCCCTTAAAGTGCACTTCTGTAACATCCAAGGAGTGCACTTCAATCTGAATGATGTCCACCACCATCTTGAGACGGAGAGACCACACCTACTCTTTCTAACGGAGACGCAGATCTGCGATCCGTCAGACTCGGCATACCTTGGTTACCCAGGCTATATCCTGGAGTCTCTTTTCCGCCCGCACGCCGGGGTGTGCATGTATGCCAGTGACGCGATCTGTTATCAGCGTCTCCGTTACTTGGAAGTGCCGGACCTTTCAGTCATGTGGGTTCACATAGATACTGGCCTAGACCAAGTGGTTTACGCCTGTATCTATCGTTCACATAGCCGAGATCGGGAGACAACGAGGCTTATGGAATACCTTGGCAATACAGCAGATAAGATTCAGCAACGTTTTCCCACGGCGCAGTTGGTGTTTCTGGGGGATTTTAATGCTTACCACGGGCAGTGGTTATACCCGTATCAGGACACTGACCATGCTGGCAGAGAGGCCTTTAAGTTATCGCTGACTTATGGTCTCTCGCAACTTGTTAACGAGCCTACGCGCATTCCCGACGTTGCTGGCCACACTGCGTATTGCTTGGACCTTCTGCTGACAACCGATCCTGACAGATACTCGGTGTCCGTCACTGCACCTTTAGGGACATCCGATCACTGTATGGTGAAATCTGTATCGCTGTACTCGCCACCTGACACCCGCCCAAAAGGCTCCAGGCGAGTATGGCGTTACAAGTCAGCAGATTGGGATGAAATGCGACATTTCTTCGCATCTTATCCATGGCGGCAAATTTGTTTTACATCAACCGATCCATCGTGCTGCGCTGATGCTGTCTCAAGTGTGATAGTTCAAGCAATGGAGTATTTCATTCCCCACGCTGATCTATCCCTTGAAACCAAAGCTCGCCCATGGTTTAATACTGCTTGCCTTGCCGCTGAAAAGGGAAGCATACAAAGCCTGGGCAAATGCTCGCAGAAGCAAAGCCGTGGATTCGCATGAACACAAGAAGAGGTACAATGCTGCCGCCAAGTCCTGCAAAAAGGTAATCAAAAGAGCTCGTTTTGCCCACATAGGCCGTATCGGAGACAGAATAGCAGCATACCCTTCGGGAAGTAAAGCTTTCTGGTACCTTGCCAAGTCGGTCGAAACGAACTTTTGTCGCCCGTCGCTGCCACCACTGAGGAAACCCGATGGTTCTCTGGCCCACACTGCTAAGGAGAAAGCAGATTTATTTGCTAGTATCTTCGCGGAAAATTCTCGCCTAGATTGCCAAGGAAAAATCCCACACCAATTACCTCAGTTCGGACCTACAATGGGTACCGTTCACATTCGCCAAAAGGAGGTTTTTAAATGCTTGCTGCACCTAGACGAGAACAAAGCTAGTGGTCAAGACGGCATTCCTGCAGTGGTCTTAAAACGCTGCGCAGCTGAGTTGTCTCCCGTTTTGACGCGTCTTTATCGACTTTCGTTGGAATCCGGTAAGGTTCCCAAGTCCTGGAAGCTTGCTAACGTACAGCCAGTACCAAAGAAGGGAAGCCGTGCCGATCCTGTCAACTATCGACCAATTTAAATCACCTCCATACTTTGCAAAGTCATGGACGATGGATGGATGGATTGAACAATCGACTCCTGGCATACCTCGAGACCAACGAGCTCCTAAGCGATAGCCAATATGGTTTCCGCAACGGGCGCTCGACCGGCGATCTTCTCGTGTATGCCACTCACTTATGGAGCGAGGCCTTGGAGGGTCATGGTGAAGCAATAGCTGTATCCTTAGACATTTCCAAGGCCTTTGACAGGGTCTGGCATGATGGTCTCTTAAGTAAGCTTCCAGCTTATGGCATACCGATTGGGCTCTGCGACTGGATATCTGATTTTCTGAGGGAACGGTCAATTCGAGTAGTCTTAGATGGCTTCTCCTCCGACCAAATGGCAATTAATGCCGGGGTACCTCAGGGATCTGTTCTCTCTGCATTAATGACCTTTTAACACCGGGCATTATTAGTTATGCTGATGACAGCACTGTTGTAGAGAGATACGTATCCAATGCGCGAGCGAGCCCCCGTGAAATCCAGAGTTTAAGAAAGTCAATGATTGAGCGCTTTGATTTGACCTTACGGAAAGTATCCGATTGGGGTGACTCGAATTTGGTCAAATTCTACGCGTCCAAAACACAGGCGTGTCTATTCTCCGCAAAAAAGAGCACCTTCACATTAACGCCCACTTATCAAAATGTATCTGTCCCCATCACTGACCATCTAGGGCTTTTAGGCGTAACTATAACATGCAGTTTAAACTTCGGTCAACAAATTGTGTCCATGGCTCAAGTAGCTTCGAAAAAGTTGGGAATCCTCTCGAAGGTACGGCGGTACTTCAGCCCTGCACAGCTTCTTAACTTATATACAGCTCAAGTGCGATCATGCATGGAGTACTGCAGTCATCTTTGGGATGGTTCAGCCAAATATCAACTAGAAGCGCTGGACTCCGTTGACCGAAGAGCCCGTAATCTAATTAACAACGTCGGCCTTACGACCAAAAAACTACAGACCCTAGAGCATCGTCGTAAGGTTGCTTGTTTAACCGTGTACTACAGGATACATTTTGGTGAGTGCGCGAGTGCTCTGTTTGAGCAAATTGAACCCTCACCCTTTTACCATCGGACTACTAGACGCAGACAGAACTTCCATCCGTATGTGGTTGATATTCCGAAAAGTCGAACTAAGCGCTTTGACAGTTCCTTTTTGATACGGGTCGCCAAGGTTTGGAATGAACTGCCTGCGTCTATTTTCCCTGACCAGTATAGTCCTTGTACTTTTAAGCGTCGTCGAGTGAATAGGTTTCTCGTGGATGGACGTGTACCACCTTAGTCTTCATGTTCACTTAACATCAGGTGTCATGGAAGACAAACGTCCCATCCATATTTTATAAAAAAAAAAAAATAATAATATCAAGGCAATGCTGCATCAGTGTAATCTATATCTATACTAATATATAAAGCTGAAGAGTTTGTTTGTTTGTTTGAACGCGCTAATCTCAGAAACCAAAAGTGGGAGTTGAAAAATTCTTTGATTTTCAAGAATTTGATAGCCCAACTCTTGAGGAAGGTTATAGGCTATATTTTATCCCTAAATTCCCACGGGATCAAAAGTTACGCGGGTAAAACCGCGCGCGGTGGCTAGTAGTGTCATAACTTCGCGCCAGTATCCCTTATGGGGTATGCAGAACACCAGAGGCTATAAAACCATCTGATCATATGTTTCACAGATTTGGAGGATTAAAATAATGGGTAAAGACTATTGCAGTGATAGGTCAGCTTATCGTTCACAAAAACTTAGTCCCTTAACTGACTTTTGCAGAATGCCCGGGAACAGAAGTGTCTGGTACATTCTATGATATTCTCTTGCTTGAAAGATTCATTATTTTCAAATTTTATTTCAGCGCAATCTATCATATAGCAAACATAAATAAGAAACGACAAATATCTATCCACACATCCACATAAGTTACAAACATTTCAATTTATACATAGGTTATAGTACTCGTAAGTTCTACTTGTCTTCAAATATTAGTTTTGACTTGATTGTTATTATTCTCCGCATGTGACGTTTAGTGTCTTTGGAGAGACATATGTCAAACTGTGGGCGTGTTCCCATCTGATTATGACTATAATTTGCTTATTGTCATTAATTTCAATACCTTTTATACATACATACATAACGTCAAGCCTGTATCCCTTATGGGGTAGGCAGAACACCAGAGGTTACAAGACCATCTGTTGTCGCGTTTGACGAATTTGGAGGTATTATAAAGATAGAGATAGAGGCTATTGTAGTGACAGGGTGTCAACCTAACGCCCACACAAACGCAAAGTAAACCTCTGTCTCTTAACTGACTTTTACAGTATGCTCAGGAAGAGAAGCAGCTGGCACATTCTAAGTTTTTCTCTCGCTCCCAGTCCAGCATGGAAGCAATTTATGAACTTGAAACTGAAATGAACCTTTTATATTCCAGTTAAAAATTACATCCAAAAAGCTGGAGTGCAGTACATCTTGGACTCCGTAGTTCAAGAGCTTTTGGAAGATAAGAAAAGAAAGTAAGTACCTAGATAAAATAAGCACCATTTATTGTTAGTAAGCACCATTTATTGTCTCAGCAAAAACGCATTGCATGATATCTGAAGAATGTAATCCATATAAGAATAAATTTATTAATAAAAAAAAAACTTTATATATGTACTTTGTTATGTTTAAGATTTTTTGTTTTTCATTATTTTATTATTAATGTATTTCTCAATTTAAAAAATGGGTCTGTATATATATATTTTTTTATAATAAATAGAAGCGAAGCGTAGCTATTCAACGCATAGGATTTGGCAGAATAAACAGCGTTGTTGCTGAACTTGTTCCAGCATCAACATCAAGCTGAGCCAAAGCCTTTTTGCTCACACTATCATTAAATTTATTATTTTATCTTGTACTAGCTGTTGCGCGCGGTTTTACCCGCGCAATTTCGATTCCCGCGGGATTTTCGGGATATAAAGTAGCCTATACGGATTCGGAAGAATCCCTCTAGGTAATGGTAAAAGAAATTTTGAAATCGGTCCAGTAGTTTTTGAGCCTATTCAATACAAACATACAAAAATACAAAGGTTTCCTCTTTATAATATAAGTATAGATTAGTTCTAAGTCCTTTTTTGTGAGCAAATAAATTGATTTATTATTATTTATTTATTATTATAATAGGTTGGTTGTCAAATCAAAATATTATTTACTGATACTGTTTGCTGCTCGTGCGTTACTTTCATCCTAAAGGCTTTCCGCCATATTTTATATATCTGCCGGCTACCAAGTGTACAGTTAGCTACACCACTGAAAATAAAGTTATTGTTATAATGAAACAATGTTATAACCAGCCTGTAACATGCCTTTGTACAAAAATAAGTCGTTTTGTTATAATAAAATACCTAAAAATGTACTGAAAAACAACACATACCTAGCACCAAATAATACCTTATACCTAGAACATTTTTGAATAGGAGCTTTCTTAAAGTACTTTCTTTTTTCAAACATGTTCATGCATTTTTATTTCTCCCTGAGAATTGGGTGATTTTGCAAAATTATCTCCTTATAGAGAACGTCAAGTGCCAAAAAAGCCTCGTTGGACATGACGAAACAAATTGAATTAATTCAGTTCAATATCTTTTTTATTCAATATTAAGATTTGTACAAACTTATTTACTGAACATACATACATAACTTCACGCCTGTATCCCTTATGGGGTAGGCAAAACACCAGAGGCCATCAAACCATCTGATGTCACGTTTGACAAATTTCGAGGTATCATAATGATGGAGAGAGACTATTGCAGTGACAGGGAGTCAGCCTATCGCCCGCAAAAAATGCCAATAAAACCTCTGTCCCTTAACTGACTTTTACAGTATGCCCGGGAAGAGAAGCAGCTGGCACATTCTATGTTTTTCTTTCGCTCCCAGTCCAGCATGGAAGCATTATTTATTGAATTTTTATTATTTACGGAATGGTTCTGATAAAACTATTAATACATTTTAATTTATGTTTTCGGGCCCTCCTATTCTGGACAAAAAAGCTGTAATTCTATAGAATCTTAAGAATGGTAGCCGCCATTGGCGGGATATTTTTGAGCCCCTCGGAAGTTGTTTAAAATTAAAAAATATATATTTTTTCAGTCTCTTCGTCTTCCTCGCACTTTAAACCTTTCATAGAAATATGTAACGAATATTTTTCTGTTAATCTTTATTTATTTAAAACTTTATTGCACAAATAATCAAAGTACAATGGGCGGACTTAATGCCGTTTGGTATTCTCTACCAGTCAACCACCACAAAAGCAGAGAAGTTAAATAAGTGGTGCAGATTATAATAAAAACTATAATATATATGTACATAATTAATAATACACAACTACATAAATACATATATGAAAATAAACAAAAATAAAAATTAGGATGATACATTTTCTATCTTGAAAAAGTGAGCTCTGATGCATTTTTTAAATGCCAGTTTGCTAGGGGCTTTCCGTAGGAATACAGGTAACTTCTTCCACAGCCTTATTGCCTGAATAACAAAAGACATCTTTAGTGGTTGGTCTAAAAATAAGTAACTTCCTACATAAATAAGTAGTGCTAAAACAATAGTGTTATGTTTTATTTTCAACCGACTTCCAAAAGGAGGAGGTTTCCTATTTGTTTATATGTTTTTTTTTGTGTCTTGTTACACGATTTTTTGGACAATTATTATGAATTGATTTTAAATATTCTTATTTCATAACAGAGGGTACTTTGGGGTAAATTTCATCGAAATTGATTGAGTATTTAATGAAAATTTTAAAATGAAAGATATGTACGGGTACGGAATGAAATGACGACCGGCTGGTGTAGCTGGTGTAGCGGGTTCGAATCCCGGCGGCACGGATATTTGTGTGATGAACACAGATATTAGTCGTCAAGTCATGGATGTTTATATGTTTATTTAAGTTTATTCTAATAAAAAATATGTATTTATTCAATATGTATGTGTATATATTTCTTAAGTTTATCAGTTGTCTAGTATCCATAACACAAGTTCTTTAAGAAACTTAATTTGGGCTAGATAATGTTGTGTGAGTGTCAGAAATATTTATTTATTTATTTAAATGAAAATGAAATGAAAAATGTTTATTCATCATAAGACCATCGAATGGCCGCTTAATACGTCACAATTTTGTACTTCGGCTTTAACAAGGTGTTGATAGTTATTGAATAAGATATTACCTACAGTAGACCAAGAGACAAAAAAAAGCCGGCGGAAAAAAACTCTTGGCACTCTTTTTCAGTCAGGATTATACGAATTAAAACAAATATAGGTACATACAGTACAAATTGATCATGCCATGAAAAAAAAGCATATTTAAAAAAAGGAGCATATTTACCTTGACGGAATTATACTACTTCAGCCAAAGTTTTGGATGTGAAGTCGGTTTTTTTAATGCTCTGCATTCGTTCATTATATGTTATGAATAACGAAAGAAATTTGTATCATGAAACAATTTTTACGACTAAAAATAATTGAAACCAGTAGAAAACTATAATACTTAAATTAAAAAAAAAAATTTATTTGCTCATCACAATAGTAATTTGCAGGTACACATAGTGGTGTAGAATAAAATATAACCAACGACTACAGAACATTAAAAAAACGGACTTCACGTCAAAACTTTGGCTGAGTTAAGAATGTCATCAACGTGAACATTCTCCGAAATCATGCATATTTTTTCAAAAGTTTGAAATTTTCAAAGAAGTACTTAACCGATTTCGATGAAATTTATATGGGACCTACTATGAAGTAAATTCTATCATATGAAACAATAATTTTCAAAATCAATTCATAATTGTCCGAAATATCGTGTAACAAAGACACAAATAAAAAAAAAAAACAAAAAAAAAAACATACAGACGAATTGAGAACCTCCTCCTTTTTTGGAAGTTGGTTGAAAAAATAAGGGATTACTGGTAGGTATATAAAAGTCCCTATAAGCATAGCCTCTGCTTCAGATAACAAAAGCCCCAATTTTAGTCTCCGAATGCTAATGTTTACAAGTGTGCATGCCGAATTAGTTCAATCTTTAAATAGATCTTTTGTCTCTCTCCTCCCTCCTTCAGGTTTATATACGTGGAAACAGCATTCTTCTGGAAATGGTGGGTGCGTCAGAAATTCGAGAAACAAGATCAGGTCCGCATGCTGGTGCGAGAGGGACGGCTGCAGTTTGTCGGCGGCGCGTGGAGTATGAACGACGAAGCCGCGGCGCACTACCATAGCATTGTGGATCAATTCACTCACGGGTTGAGGTAAGACCTTACGGTCGGACAATTCATTTATCTTTGTTTGTAAGGGGCTGAATGTTGCTGAATCTGATATTTGGAGTCACTACGCCATGACTTTGGTGGAAGTCAAACATAACTCAGGAGGGGATATCGCTAAGCAAATTATGAAATCCTCATACAAATAATAATTTGTGATAAATCCAGTTAAAAAGGTCTTCTATTGAATATTATAAATCGTTAAAACTTAAGTATATACAGTGGAATCCGTTTATAATGACATCAAAGGGAAATAAGAAACAAGTCATACTAAACGGACGTCATACGAAGCATAGGTACTGCAAGAATAAATAAACTGTTTAAGTTAGTATGTGATTTATTTTAATGGAGAGGAATGAAATAGAGATAAATCATAGTAGATAGTAATAAGTAGACTCAATAAGTAAATCTACGATAAATGAAAAATGCGATAAATACAAATTACCCGACCAGGATTCGAACCTGGGACCTCTCGTTTGCCGGACGAGTGCTCTTCCACTGAGCTATCGCCCCGGTAATTTTTATTTATCACATTTTTCATTTATTTAAGAATAATTGAGCATTTTAAATGCAAAAACTTAAAAACATTATTAAGTAAATCTACGCTCCGAGACTCAAATCAAAAAAGCCTTTCACGCGCCGAAAGTCTTTGGGTGTAACTTGACTCTCCCGAACACTGCCAAAGGTGTTCGAAATCATACGGTCGGTCACTATGAGCGGACAAAATTTGATAAAAAAGAGTCACGATAAGCGATAATATGTCACTATAGGCGAAGTCATTATATCCGACTTAGTTATATAACTAATATGAAAACCAAACTTCACTGTGTAAACACGTCATAATGAGCGGTTGGTCAATAGAAGCGGAGTCATAATAAACGAATTCTACTGTATCATGTAATTATTGTACATCTTTCCAGAAAGTTAAATTCAACATTCGGGCCATGCGCTGTCCCGACAATTGGCTGGCAGATCGACCCGTTCGGTCATTCGCGCGAGTTCGCCTCGTTGCTCGCGGCTATGGGCTACGACGGACTGTTTCTGGGCCGGATCGATTACCAGGACAAGATGGCGCGTGGCAAGGGCGGGGCCATGGAGATGCTGTGGCGGGGGGATGATGATTTGGGTAAATTGTTTATGATTTATCGAGGAACATTTTTTTGTGGGCGATAGGCTGGCCACCTGTCACTGCTATAGTCTCTGTCCACCATTATGACTCCGAAGTAAAACGTGACATCAGATGTTTTTTTAACCTCTGGTGTTCAGCCTACCCCATAAGGGATAAAGGCGTGATGTTATGTCTGTAGAAAACTATATTGACTTCACGTAGAACATATGTTTTAATTTCATTAACTTGACGATCACTTTGGTGATGGGGTAAACCTATTTGCCTCAGACGCCAGTGATTGCGGGTTTGATTCCCGGAACAAGAAAAACAAAACATTTCCGTGTTTGGGTGTTTATCTATTTGAGTGTTTATATTCTAAGTTCGCTGCATGGTATCCCCATTCTATACTAAGCTCTGATTACTTTTATAATAAAATTCCAAAATATTTAAGATTAACCCTTCGATAGATTTAAGGATAAAGTTTTACTATAAGATATCCGTTCCGGATACAAGAAGATTGTTAATTGTTATTGTGTATTTTTAAAAGATGATTGCTGTTGAGTTTCTTGCCACTTCCTCTCAACAGGTCGACTTTCCAAAGTGGCGGTAGATTCAGTTCAATTTGTAAATTGTGACTTATTTCAAATGTATTTGAATACTTACGAAATAAAGATTATTTTGACTTTGACTTTGACGAATTGTCAACCTCTTCCTTTTAGAAGTAGCTTCAAAAAGCTTGTGTTTATTTAATAAAGGTGCACCTATGTTTGAACAGGCAACAGCTCGGATATCTTCACTTCTGTGTTATACAACCAGTACCAGCCCCCGCCAGGGTTCTGCTTCGATGTCCTGTGTGCAGACGAGCCGATCGTTGACGACCCTGACTCACCAGAGTTCAATGTAGATGACAGGGTAAGCGAGACACATATATTTACAGGGCATTTACTTGAAAAGACAAAACTAATTCTTGTACTATCGAACTAACTGTTTCATGACTCATTTTGCTGATAATTTGTTTGAAACTGTCAAACTTGTAAGGTCTATTGCGTATAATGCGCTTAGGACATTTTAGATACTGTACGAATTCTGTACTCAGTAAATGTCAGTGTGGTAACGATAAAAGTGATAAAATTCAAGTGAATTTCGACCTACTATCATTTAGACGATTTGCCAAAATGAGTTTATGGTGGGTCATGATTCAATGAAGAACTAAACGAAAAGCTCTAAATAGATGTCGCTTCATACGCTTGACACATAACAAACTATCAAATGAACAAGTTTTAATCGAAATTGCTTGTTCTGTTTTCTATTTTGGGGTAAACCTATAAAATTATGTAAGTCCATGTATCAAAATATGAAAAATGTGGACCGTTACATGTACATTTCCACAAAAGCTTAAATCAAGTAACATCCACAAGTTCCGCATGAGTATATCCTTAGAGAAACTGTGGTATCCATTTTCTATAAAACTTATGACTACGCAATGATGCATTTCTAATTTTTTGATCAAAATCATTATAAAATTAACTTTTACTATGGTATTTGACAGTTGTTATGGGTCAAGCGTAATCAGCGTCTCTAGTGGAATAAGAAGGCAGTTTTCTACCCCATTGATTTGAAAGTACATATATTCCCGCCTGTATCCCTTATGGAGGAGGCAGAACACCAGCTGCTACAAAACCATTCTGATGTCAAGTTTAACAAATTTGTAGGTATTATAATGATGGAGAGAGACTATTGCGGTCAGTGTATCACCCACAAAATTGCCAATAAAAGGTCTGTTGTTTACATGGAAGAGACAAAACTAGTAAGTAGTAATAACCACCTAATGGTAGTGACTTAGAGGTCGAAGATATTATATAATATAAGGGCTATTCTCCTAAACAACAGCGTCGAGTCAATCGATGCATCAACTACGAGATACATAATTGGTATTCAGTTATATCATACATAACACGACACCAGTGCTCGTCGCTTATGATATTCTGGCAAATAATTAAATGCATTAAACTGACAGATCGAAATGTCAAATAGAAAAATAATACCAGTTAAAAACTCCGCAGTGTAAGTACTGAATGAGAATGATTGAAGACGAACGAGTATTTGTCATTCGTTTTGCATAAAGTTTTAAAGAAATTTATAAATAATAAATAAATAAATATTTTTGACACTCACACAACATTATCTAGACCAAATTAAGTTTCTTAAAGAACTTGTGTTATGGATACTAGATAACTGATATACTTAAGAAATATATAAACATACATATTGAATAAATACATATGTTTTATTAGAATAAACTAAATAAACATATAAACATCCATGACTTGACGGCTTATATCTGTGTTCATTACACAAATATCCGCCGCCGCCGGGATTCAAACGCAGGACCTCTGGCATAGAAGGCAATGTATGTTACCACTACACCAGCCGGTCGCCTATTGATTGAATTTGAGGTGTGTACTATATCTTTAAAGTAAGTATCTATAATTATAATAATTAATCACCGAATATACCTTCTGCTTTAAAACGGTTACAGTAGAAGTAAAATCGACTTTATAACTTCTTGCTTTTTAAATTCGTTTTGTCGTTAAAAATGAAATTTCAAGGATAGTTGCTCTTCGCTAACAGCACCATAAGAAAAGAAAAATTTTGTAAACCAAAATATTTTTTTGCCATACATTATTATTATTATTATTAAAAAAAAATAATTACATTCATTCACTTAAACCACATCACTATTTTTTGTCTTCCCGAAACTGGGCACACTGGAACTGTCATTTCACTGCATTGAATTATTTGCCAGAGTATAGGAACTGTTATTTGTTTGTCAATTTTCTTTAGCTTTTGGTATTCTGCTACATGTAACATCTGTGAAGTTACTTTTGTGACGACGAAATCTTTGCCATCTCGTCGACGAGCTCGTTACTTTTGTTACGCGAATAGCCTAGCTGATGGTAAGTGACTTTGAGGTCAAAGATATAAGTGCACGGGTTTAGAAAGGTTATCATATCAAGGGATAAACTGGATGTGAAGACTGGTTGCTACCAGATTTACCTTGAAAAGTTCTTATTACCAAACGATGTCCATTTTGGATTTTGTGACGGTATTTTTGTCCCTTTTTGAATTATTTCTTTTTTTCTTGTTCCGTGCGGGAATTGAACCCGCAACTACTGGCGTCAGAGGCAGATAGGTTCACCCCATTGCCAAAGTGGCCGTTCTAAGGCGGGCGCGCCAGCGGTTTGAAAGATCGTGGTTTCGTGTCTCAGAAAAAGTGCCCTCTGTGTAGTTTCTATAAAACAAGTTTAAGTAAAACATTTAGTTTAGGGCTCATAGTTAGTTGGTATGCCAGTTTCGGTGACATATTTATTTAGGATGATTATCCCACATCTTCTTGGAGTTGTCCGGACCGTGTTTCATCGTTCCAGTTTGTCAATATATTATGTGGTACTTATTTCTTTGTAAGTTATTTACTAAGGTACATTTCTGCAGTAGTTTCAAGCAGATTATACGCTCCTTCTTCCTATCTTGATTTGATAAATCCCTTGCCACCCCTTGTCTTGTTAATGAAGCGGAGGATCAGTCTTATAAGCAAGCCCACTTAAACATATCTTTGAAGCGGCTACTGCTATTGATAGGCAGGCAGTGATGTTGACTTGCATTGGTCGCGATATTATTTATTAGTTCTCTCGGCGACACCAGATAGATGGCAATAACTTTTCGAAATGAACTGCGTGGAACGGACCGTCGTCGTCTTGCTGACCACTCTCATCTTTTTATTAACGATTAATAATCTCTCCCTTGATTAACTTCAAGAAACTGTAGTCTATAATTGGAAAGGTCAAGCTTCCTGGAGGGTCATGGTGGATATATGTATTATTTTGAAAGGCACGTAAGAAATAAGTATTTAAATTACTGAGTAACGTTACACAGGTGAATTAAAAATAATCGACGAGTTCTACAAATGAAATATGTAGTTGTGATTTTGAGACATTAATCGCAGTTATTTGGAATTTGAATCCTTAAAACACTACTTCATAGCTCCGTAGCGATGTTTTGTTTCTGTAGGCTGCACATAGATGGCGCTGTTGGTAAACTATTTTAATGATTTTGTCTTTCAAAGGTGAAGCAATTTATTGAAATAGTCAAGAACATGTCCACTGTATACAGTTCCAACAACGTGCTGCTCACTATGGGCGAAGATTTTCATTACCAAGACGCTGACATGTGGTTCAGTAATCTTGACAAACTGATTAAGTAAGTAGATTGCAAAATTGCTATATAAAAAGGGGTTTTCTGCATCCTTTAACTGCATCCAAGATAAATTCATTAAATAACGGCATACCAATATTTAGGGGATGGAAGGAAATTAATTAAAACTCGACGTTTAGGTGTAATTTACATTTTAATATATTTACATTTTAAGTTTTAACTCGAAACGTTGAGTTAAAACTTAAAATGTAAATACACGCGATAAATCCGGTTAAAAAGTGTTTTATTTATTAGTATGAATCGCGAAAACTTAAGACAATATGATGGAAGGAAATACTTACACAAACGAGATGCTTATATAAAAATTTAGGTTTTCTCTTTCTTTGAAGATGGATACTAAGCTCGCTAAAAGTAGCCATGTTTGTAAACTTGGCTAAATCTATCGCTTTCATCTTGCGTGAAGTGAAAAGGTCTGATGTTTCATAACTTAAATGAAATTGTTTCCTTCCTAGTTCCTACCCTTACTTATTCAAAGAAATAATTTAATATTTAAAAAAAAGTATATTCAAATGCGTCTGAGTGAAGATTTTTAAATAACACCTTCAAAAGTATAATTGGCAATTCGATAAATAGTCATTGACCTGTCGCATGAATATAGTAAAATGTTATATAAGGTATGCAATGAGTCTGTTTGGAAGCTATAATGGTATGAAGCTTGCATGTCTAATATTGTAAGTTATTTACTTAAAGTAAATGGTTATAATTAAGCTATTCAAGCGATGCTATTCAATTATGTGACTATAACAATGCTTTGGATGTATCTAGCTGCAAATAAAATACGCGAGATATTGTTTGATGCATTTTTGTACTTCATCATTCAGCCAGTAGATGTCCACTGCTGGAAATAGACCTGCCCCACCCAATTTACAAAGTAACTTAAGTACTTACTTAAGTACTTACCTACCTACTCTGAAGTCAATAAATTATGATTTTTATTATTCTATGGAAAATAAATAATAGAAGATTTAAATATCAAATATTTTTACAAAAAAACTTAAATGTGAATTGGATAGCGGGAAAAACGGCAAGGCCTCCGAAAGAAAGCTCTTTTTGAAAATAGCCTCAGAGGTAGGTTTATGAGTATATTTTTAAAGTTAGTAAGTAGGTAGTATGTTCATTAATTTGACGAAAGAATTTTATAAAGGTGTCGCCCAGTGTAAAGGCCTTATTTAGATATTCAGGATGTCCCAAAAGGTTACGTAGCTGGGAAGGGGGGTGATAGGGGGCGACACAAGGGTCACCAGAAAAATAAAAACTAAACTCATACATATTTTTTAAAACTAATAATTTTGCACCTTGTGGGGCTATTTTGCTAACTGTACGTACAATTTGATAAAGAGTTTTTGACGATTACAAAACAGCAGTTTTTTTTAAATACAGCAATATTTGTACGTACAATTAGCAAAATAGTTGACCCCACAAGATGTAAAATTTTAAGTTAAAAAAAAAGCCATTTATTTTTTTAAATACACAGAGGGGTTTTTTTTTATTTTTCTGGTTACCCTTGTGACCAACCCCGTCACCCCCCTTCCCAGCTACGTAGCCTTTTGGGACACCCTGTATATCGTTATCAATTCAGTGAGAATAGAACTTTATAGGTCCTCACTACTAACCCGAAACGCAGTTTCTAAAGACGCACGCTGTAGCTAATAGCAACACAGGATGCAGGACACAGTTAGACCTACTGCGAGGATTTCGACCCTATTTGGGATAAACTGGATAAAACTAAAAGGTTTAGATCTTTTAGCGCGTAAAATGTATGTCTTTTAGGCTCTGTGACAAAATATCTCGTTTTTTATAAGTGTTTTTTTATTTTTATTTGACAATTATTAGATGGCTGCTCTTCTTCACCGGGGTACCTCATGGCTCTGTTCTCTCTGCAAAATTATTCTTTCTGTTAATGTCCTGCTAATCCTGCGCATTATTGGTCACGCTGATTTCAGCGTTGTTGTAGAGATACGTATCCAGATCTTGAAAAACTCTATGAGCAGAGCTCCCATGCCTACAAGGGGGATGACATTGGGGATAGTCAATAGTTTAATGAAGCGCTTCGATACTTTTTTTGGTAGGTACGTCTCGTGAAAGAATATTGTAAATTATTCAAATTGTGTCAATGGTGCTCTACACATTTCCAAGTCCAAGTGAAGTCGTCGTGGCGCCGTGGTTAATGTGTGTATCATACGATATCTCAGATTAAGCAACGTTTAGTGCGGTCAGTGCTTGGATGGGTGACCGCCAACCATTAATTTCTCACGACGACTTCCGTGCTTCAGAGGGCACGTTTAGCAGTCGGTCCCGGGTGCTGTACCTATACTTGTATACAGTAGTCGTTAGGGTTTGTCAGAAGCCACTTTGGCACCCTGAAAATTCTGATATCCACCACCCAGCACTGGGCCAGCTTGATGGATTATGGCCTATACCTCCTCGTCATTCAGGGGAGAGACTCATGCCCTGCAGTGGGCTCATTACAAAGAGTTGTGTGATGATGATGACATTTCCAAGTATGACTATAAAGCCAGTAACTATTGTGAACTCTCTTGCTCTTTAGGTTATTTTATTTGTAATAACTTTTTCAACTAGTTTACAATTGGTTTGACATGTATTGTCTGTTTGTAGCGTCGTAGTTCCAAAACTGTTAATCAGTAATTCTCAGTCCATCAAAGGAGTAAGGAAACTAAAGGAACTAGCCAGTATTTAAACTAAAAGGATCAAACTTTGGTTTTAGGCAAAATTTCTGTAGGCTTTACTTGCCAAGGGTTTTCTAAATTTGTGATTTATGTCATGTTTAGGTAAAAAACTTCATCGCAATGGCCAGGACGAGGTCTTCGGTGTATGCCACCAATAACGTCCTCATTACAATGGGCGATGATTTCAACTACCAAGACGCTGGAATGTGGTTCCGCAATTTGGATAAACTGATTCAGTAAGTCTGGAGTATATCTTTTCATAATATCTACTTTTTATGTCTTGCATTTGAGGTTCTGCGTGCTTCGCTTTGCGTGGTCAATACTTCTAACAAGAATATACATATCACAGGGCTTTGAGCTGTAACGGCGTTAACACAGCCCATTACTAAACTCCATTCGGTTTGTAAATTATTTCTGCACTATCTAGGTTACACAAGAAAAGAAAGATAAATCGTCAAATAATAATTTCAATAACATGTAATTCTATTCTATAAAATAGTATTACATGTTATTGAATTTAGATTTTCTCTGCTAAACCTACTAAGATAATAGTATATTATGTAACAAGTGAGCTAAGTTGGTAATTACAGTCGAGGCTTAATAATGAGCCGAGACTGTAATTAGCAACGCTCACGAGTTACATACGACGTTTTTCAACACACTTGTGAGTAAAAGACAGACATACGTGGTCATAAAATTTATTTGAAGCAGCTGTTGAAGGTACAGTTAACAAACTTATATTCTACATTATTATTTGAAGTGCCAGCTCGTCCTGAGTATATGTCGGCGACATAGACAGATCACTGGAATGATTTGGCATTAAATAATTAATGCTAGATGTCGACGGTTGTGGTTCAAGGCCAGGTCAAAACTTCTTCTGCTTCGGCTCTAAGTTAATGCCGCCCGGACGCGCGCGCTCAGCGGAGCCCCGAGCGCCGCGCCGGTCAGTAGCCCTGTCCCATTACACGTACACACGCTATTGTTGCTTGGAGGCGCCGTGCAGCCGCTGCTGCAGCACGCGCACCGCCTGGACGCGCTTGCTCAAATATTTAATGTATAACCCGGATCAATAAAATATGCTCTGTTTACTCGCATGTAATTTGCACTAAGGTACAATTGAACTTTGTAGGATTAATTATATTATGCACTAAGGTATAATATATTATGCACACGTGACATATAGCCCAGTTTATAGTTCTAAATTCAATAGAATAAGGCTCACTTTACGAGCAAGTGTGTTGAAAACTCCTTTACTTTATAAAAGTCATGCTATTTTCAATCAAACGGGCATGGGTATTCTATGATAATGAATTCGTTTAGCTATTTAGGGTTTGTCTGCTAAACCTACTAAAATAAACTCCTTTACTTTATGAACAACGCTATGGTTCTTCCATTATGGTTCAATCCGCATATAACGTAAAGCTCAATCATGAATTGTTTCGGCATGCAGACAGTCGTGACTGGGCGCCTGCCAAACGCATGCTGAGATCGAGCTGCGTAGGTATACTCGCGTTTTGTCCGTTTGTATGAAGTTGAATTACTGTAGATATCTATCCCGTGTCTTCGATATGCAAATCTTAATGATTCAAAGAAAAGACTGGACTGAATTTTGCCTAACACGGATCAAGGTCATGGCGAAGAGGATAAAACATAACCCTATCATAGGGTCCGCTTTGTCCAGGTTTTCTACCTCGAAAAAGAACTCGGAGGACAAGAAAGCCTTATTAGAATTTTCAAAAAGTTTCTTTGCAAATCATAAAGTTTATAAAACGTAAAAAGGACTACATATCTATTTATGAGGAATCTTGCTTCCCAGTACAGTGGTGTCTGTCAATTTCACAACTTTTTCATAACAGGTAGCAGGGCATCTAAAGCTTTTCGGTGACATGATTTTTCCGACATATTGACAATCACTCAACCCAATAGTGAAATTCGTGTAAAATGACATTATTCAGGTTCCATATAGTCTCAGGCCGTCGTTGAGACAAAATTCTAATATATGTTATATCTTTATGTGCTGTTTATTTTATTATAGTTTAACATGTTCTAATTAAGTTCTAACCATTGTGATATTGAAATGGCACATATTTTACGTGTGAAAAAATATTGAAAATTCGGAAAGCTGCCATGCCCAGATATATCATGAACGTTTCTATAATATGTCAGTCAGGCACAAAACGAGCTGACTGATCTGGTTGATCAAAACAAAATCAGTCTAGGGATGGTGCTTCTTATAAAAAAGATCGATATTTCATCGATATTTAGATCGATTCCAAACGCAAACTAATAAATCGAATCACAAAAAAAAACAAAAAAATTTATTTGTTGCTTAGCTCTCGTTTAATTGTTTAGTAAGAGTAGGTAGGTATCTAAAACCCGATGCGCGTAGGCATAACTGTAACGAAGATGTGATCAATCTTCTTGAAACTTACATAATAATGAACTGTTTATTCTACACCAACACGGTTACGTAGGAATTTTTTTATTAAATTATGAGAATAAACTATATTTATGCAAAGGACCTATTAACTATTGTAAACGGCCTATTAACAACCATTTAGCCCCAAAGTAACCTTTTTACATAATCTGTGGAGGCTACGCAGCGGAACATTGGAGTATCTAAGTATACCTCTCGAACTCGAGCCAGTTTTTACAAGTTCATTTCCTGATTGACTGGAGTAGTGCTTAACCGGTCTTAAGCCTCATAGTCACTGATGGAAGCTGTCTTTGAATACGTAAAGAAATCACTTGGGGCCAATGGC